>JAOEGS010002384.1:29477-77996 GCA_025447755.1 Corythornis vintsioides
TTTTTCTTTTTTTTTTTTTTCTAGTTCCTTCTCCCTCTCCCTCTCCTTCTGTCTTTTCTCCCCACCCTCTCCCGCGCCTGGCTCGGTGCCGGCTCCCTGCTCCCGGTCCGAGATTGCCCGGCGGTCCTGCCCGCCCTTCCTTCCCCTCCTTGGAGACCTCTCTGCAGATCCCCGGGTCCGCAACTGACTGTCATTATTTTTTTTTTATTATCTCGCAGACGATCTCTCGCCCGCTCCCTTGAGGCGGCAGCAGTATGTGTTTGATGTATCGACCCTCTCCGAGGCAGAGGAGCTGGTGGGGGCCGAGCTGCGGCTCTTCCGCCGGGCCCCCCGTGGCCGCCCGTCGCTCGCCGCCCCGCTGCACACGCAGCTCTTCCCCTGCCTCTCGCCGCGGCCGCTGGACTCCCGCACCCTGGACCTGCGGACGGCCCCGGCCGCCGGCTGGGAGGTGTTCGACGTGCGGCAGGGCCTGCGGGAGCAGCAGCCCCGAAAGCGCCTGTGCCTGGAGCTGCGGGCTTCGGCGGGCCGCGGGCCGCCGCGCTGGCTGGACCTGCGGGGCCTGGGCTTCGGGCGGCGGGCTCGGCCGTCGCAGGAGCGGGCGCTGCTGGTGGTCTTCACCCGCGCCCGGCGGCGAAGCCTGCTCGGGGAGCTGCGAGCCGAGGTGGGAGCGCCGCCGCCGCCTCCTCCCGCTGCCCGCCGCCCGCCGGCCCGGCGCCAGAGGCGCACGGCGTTCGCCAGCCGGCACGGCAAGCGGCACGGCAAGAAGTCCCGCCTGCGCTGCAGCAAGAAGCCGCTGCACGTCAACTTCAAGGAGCTGGGCTGGGACGACTGGATTATCGCCCCGCTGGAGTACGAGGCCCACCACTGCGAGGGCGTCTGCGACTTTCCGCTGCGCTCCCACCTGGAGCCCACGAACCACGCCATCATCCAGACCCTCATGAACTCCATGGACCCCGGCTCCACGCCGCCCAGCTGCTGCGTCCCCACCAAATTGACTCCTATCAGCATCCTCTACATCGACGCGGGCAACAACGTGGTGTACAAGCAGTACGAGGACATGGTGGTGGAGTCCTGCGGCTGCAGGTAGCGGGCGGGACGCCCCTCGGCTGCGGCCGGGGCTGCGTCTGGCGGAGATGCCGGCGGCGGGCGGGGCGGCTCCGCCCGCCCGGAGCGCGGCGCGGGGCGGAGGGGACGGGGCGGGCGGTGCGGGGCGGCGTGTGCGGCGGCGGGGGGCTCGGGCAGCGCCTGCCCGCTGCTGCCGGGCGGGGAAGGGCGAGCGGGCGGGGTCCCCGTAGGGTCCTTCCCCTGCTTCCCTGCCCACCCTCGGGGTTGAGCTGGCGATCTGTCCTCCTTCAGAAGGTGAGGGCAATTTTCCCAGGACAAAGAAAAAAAAAAAAAAGGAGCCGGGGGAGGTAGAGGGAGCAGACTAATCCCTCTCTCTCAAGTTGCTCTGAAGAGGGCTGGTTCAGCTCTCCCCTCCCCCTTTCCCATCCCGGAAAAATTACCAACCAAAAAAACCCAACGGAACCCCCCCCCCCCAAAAAAAAAAAAAAAAAAAAGAGAAAAAAGGAAAAAAAATATGAAAAAGGAAAAAAAATCCAACAAAAAAATAATTGCTCAAGATTGTAATTACCAGCTAGGTTTTATTTTAAGACAGCAATGAGAAACTGTGAAGAGCGAGGTGTTACAGAAAGCAGAACCTGGGTGGATGGGAAAGGAAACTCCTTGGGATTTCACCATGAGTGCAAGGATGCTATTTCCAGGTCTCTAGGTAGCTCCAGCTCGGCAGCCCCCCGCAACCTGCAGCAGTATTATGCGCAATGATATGCTGGAAAAAGGCATTTTATGTAAGATTTCGGTGTCTTTGCCACCTTCGGTCTCAGCTGTGGCTTCACCTGAGGAAAGTGCACTTGAAGCATGCCGAGCTCTTTCTTAATGGTAACTATTATGGTCGTAGTTTCAGGCTTTTTCCCACTCACTCCTAGAATTGCTGGCATATCTGGTTTTGCAGAGCTACAAACAGGTGGAAAAAAAATAAGAAAGAAAAAAAAAAAGAGAAGAGAATAATATAAAATGCTAATAAAAAGACTCAACCAGGAGCAATAATTTAAAATGCACATTTTGCTTTGGATGCACTGTTGTTCATATAAAAGTTGTAAATATTTGTTTATTTAAACAGACTGAAAAGTGCAAAATGGAGATGAACAACATGCATTTTTTTTTTTTTTAATGTACAAAACATTATATGCACTCGAAATGTTATAATTTCTAATATTTTTAAAAGTTTATATTTGAGTTGTACAGAGGTAAGCATTAATCAAATATTTCATCCTTACTTAACATTATCATTTCTTTAAGATATTATTACAAAATTTAAATTCTGTGCTAATAATGGAGAAATTTTTTTTTTTTTTTTTTTTACTGTCTACCTCACTATAATGCAAGTATTTACAACTCTAAAGTTACCTGAGGTAAATTAATATTCAAGAACATTTTTACAATACACCTTTACTGGACAATACTACAACTATTACTGTATTATTAAACTTTTTTTTTTCCAAAGAGTCAGCTTGCTTTTATATGTTCTATTATTTGGTTAAGTAATTCCGAGTTCTCAAGTAAACATTGGCTTCAGTTCTCAAATGCTGCAGAGTTGAGTTGGAGCAAGTGCCACTCTAAGACGTACCTAAAGCCATTCCTAGCTGAAGACTTTTTGTACTCTCAGAAGATCTTTAGTTTCGTCATTGCTCTGTGTTGCTGGCATAAAGCTGCATTGTGTTTTTATGCATTTTATGAGATGATTACTGTAAGAGGGAGAACGTGGTAAGGGGAAAAATTCAGGCAAACCTTTGTAAATCTCATCTGTACTGGGCACATTTCTATACACTGTATGATGATGACGAGCAAAAGACAATGAATGTTTTATAAATGCTATTTATTTTGATGCGATGGGTATGATATTTATTAAATATTTCCTGGATATCTCGTAGATAATGAAGAACTATTCAATGAGTAGCTGTTTCAGCAAGAGAAGGATTCCCCTCCTCTCTAGCAGGGCTGTGTGTGGAGAAGCTGCTGCAGGCAGCGTGGGGGCTGGGAGCTCCGCTCTCAGAAATAAAAAGGTGCCTCATCTTATATGCAGAAGGGCTGAAAGAGCTGCTCACCTTGTGGAATGTGTTTGAAAACAAGGTTCTTTTCATGGAAAGTGGAATTTTTTCTACCCTATCACAAGATCTGATCACACACATTTTTCTCTGGCCAACTTTCACACCCGTGGACTGGTGCTTGAACAAAGGATTGCAGAATCGGGCCTGAGTGTTTGAATAGCAGCAGCTAAGAAACCTGTAGAAGAGTCCGGCCCTAGAGCTGGTACAACTGCCAGAGGAGTTTTTCTTTTTAGTACTTAACACTGCTTCAGGTTCATGACTAATAGTGGATTCGGAAATCGCAGCTTTATAAAGAGCTTTAGTTTCAAAGCTGGGCTCACTGTTTGCAGCTTTGACTGGTGGGAACTTCGGTTGCTGCTCCAGCAACACTGGTTCAGTCCCCTGCTGTGGACCAAGCTCCCTCTCTCCTTGTGAAGGAAAGCAATAGGTGAGTGATGCCCAACAGGCTGCAGTATGTTCTCCGAGGAAAGGTAATTAGAGGTAAGACACCGCTGACTGGGAATGAACCCTCTGTAAAGGTCTGAAGCTTTACAAAATTTACAGCTAGCAAAGTCTGAAAGAATCTGTTTTGCTGTCTCATGAGCAAATGAATCATCTTATGTACAGACAGAGCTTCGGCTGAAACCATCCACTGAGAGTTTCGATGTAATTTCCTTTCCTTGTAAAAATGAATATAGCTTCTATTGCAAGCCCATACGTTGCAAGCTTGGTAGCAAGCTGCACTGTCACTCAGCTGTCCTTTCTGGCTTTGGGGAGCTTCATCAGACAAAGTTCAGCTGTGGGAGAACTATGGAATCTCCTGAAAGAGGGAATGGAGAAGATTTTGCTGTCTTAGGCATACAGCATAGAGCCGTTTGTACCTCCTTGACATTAGATGAATTTTTGCTGAGCAGAAAAGGTTTTTTGCTGAGCAGAAAAGGTTTGAAAGCCTTTTGTCCCAGATGTCTGCTCTGTGCTTGTTAAGCTCCAAGAGAAGTGAGAGAACTCGAAGAAAGGCAAAATATAGTCAGATCTGGAGACTCTGCTTTGGAGACGATCCTTTTGGATTTTACTTAGTGACAGAGGCAACACTGGCTTTTCTGAGCTTGTGCTCTGGATGCCCTGGCTAGAACATCATCTGAGCCCATGTTGGCAAGTTTGCTGCTCCTAAAGATGCGAGCTCTGCTCATTTCCTTTTTTAGGTCTGCAATATTCTTTTGCACAAAACTGAGAAGGAGCAGTACGGTGTCAAGAGTAAAAAGATACAGCAAAGCTGATCAGTCCTTACACCTCCCTTCCTTTCTCCCACTCTTCCCCTCAAGAGCTAACCAGTAAATGGAACAAAAAATGCTAGTAATTATTTTGTTCAGCTTTTACCACAAGTGCTGCAAGCCTTTGTTACAGAGAAACCCAAATATAGAAATTCAGCAGATGCGGTGCTCAGATCTCTTTGTCCTGCCAAAGTAATATGAATTTTCTTTTCCATTTCTCAACTCCTCATGCTCAAAATCATATTTAAAAGGGGGAAATTATTTCTTTTATTATGTTGGTGGCCAGAAGAGGGAGCAGAATCTATGAAGTAGTGGGAATAGACACCAGTGGACAGAAGACAGCTGAAGCTGGTCTGGCTGATGGTTCGATATTATCAGCAGACATTACACAATTCATCCATCACACTGGCTGTGTTGCTCAAACACAAAAAAACCTACTGGCTCATTTTTGAAGTGTAGATATGCATTGAAACAATTAAATTCCAAGTATGTGAATGAAAAAAAGTGAAGCAGGGCTTAAGCCCTTTGTAAGTTACGCTCCGTTTTGGATTGCAGAGACCTTACGTTGATTTATTTTTGAAAGTGGTTTTGGGGGAAAATGCTGGAAGCCTCATTTGAAGGGTAGATCCTTTTCATGATTTCCACCTAGATGAGGTGTTTTGATTGGTCTGTTTAATGAAATGTATAAATGAAGCATGTTTTATTTTTAACACCTCAATGTTTAATCTCAAATGTTAGCCAAGGGATAGAGTTGATCACATTGTAGGAAACATCTTCCAGTCTTTCTGCTTCAGAAGCACATCTGAAGCTTTGAGGAAGTCAAGTGACTGAACTTCATCCTTGCCAATCATTCAGAGGCTCAGCAGCAGGACAGCAGATTTTAATAGCATGCAATTTATTCTCTCACATAACAGCCGTGTGCTATAAAGTACTATATTCCCCTAGAGCAAGGTCCTCTCGTCAGCATTCAGCTATATTATACGATTAGATTTCCAAATATTTGTTTCTTTGCAGCATCAGACCTGTTGTAAACTCAGGATGTTCCAGCTGTTCATAATTGTGAGGGAGGAGAGTCAACATCTTCTCCCTGCTATGCTCATCATCTGCCTATTCCTTGATGGCCACAGCCTTGAAAAGTACCACTTAGTTAATATGCTTTACTATTTATCATAATGTTCTGCTGGGAATTAGAAAGGGTTCTCCCAAGATTTTATCTGGAGCCAATTCTGCACCTCAGCCTGCTGCAGAATGTGGCACGTTGTACTTGCCCATGTGCTAGCATTTTGACAAAACTTCCATTAGTTTAAACTATAAATGCCATCAACCCCTCTCTTTGGAACCGAGAAGTCTGAAATTGGACTTGGGACTTTTATCCCCTAAGACTTGGCTACTGACAACTTTCTGCACCACTTATTTAGGAAGATCTTTAGGAGAATCTTCATCCTGTGGAGCATAGTTAAATCAGTGAAAAAAACTCCTTGGTTTCCAGAGTGTGAGAATTTTATTGCTTGAGGAGAATGAGTGAGAAGATTCCTAGGACAGTGTTTGTCTGGGTGGGCAGGAAAGACCTCAGGTGAATAAGAAAACTGGAGGTCAAGTTGCCAGCTCATTTCTACACTGGAAGTGGGAAATTGCAGGAGAGCCATAGAAGAACAAAAGGGATAACGTAAGGGCAAACTGCCAAACATCTGAGATGTCTTTACACTAATGCTAAGAGTATGGAGAATAAACAGGAAGAACTAGAAGTCTTGGGACACAACAAAGGCTACAGTTTAATCAGCATCACACAGGCTCAGTGGAATAAATTGCAGCACTTCAGTATTAGCAGAGAGAGTATAATTTGTGCAGGAAGGACAGGCAGGAAAAAAGGGAAGAGTATTATCTGGTATATTAGGAATGCGTAGAAGGCCAGAAAGAGGGGAGAGACAGAGCTGTTTGAGATAAAATAGAGAGGAACTGAAGAGCTCTACTAAAGATTACTTAATGAAGAGGAGGAGGTCTATGTCATGGTTTCTGAGTTACCACTGGGAGTGTCCTGAGGATATGAGGTAGTGGTAATCAAGGACTTTATCTGGCCAGGTATCTTCTGTAATTAAAATCCAAAAATAACAGAACAGCACAAGCAGGTCCTCAGGTTTGTGGAATGTGTTGGGACAACCTTTTTGTTTCAGAGTGGAGGCAGTTACACGACACATGGCCAGATAAGCTATCATAGGTATTAGTAATAAAGAGAAACCTGGAAAAAGCAATTGGAGATCATGCATCTGTGGAGAAGGAGACTTGAGAGGGTGAGACCAAATTACTCCTTTAAGGCAGATTTCCTCACGCTGGGGAATTAATAGAGAAGGTTCTTCAGGGAGGAGCCAAAAGGAGAAAGGAGTTTAAGGAAACAGACAGTTTGGAAGAAGTCCTTTTTTAAAGGTCCCATAGGAAGCTATCCTTCTGGCAAGGAGGACAGCACTGGAAGAAGTCAGAGACAGTGAGTCAGGAGTCACTTGGTTATCTTATCTGACAACATAAACCCATCAAACAAAAAGTGAGCAAAGACAATGTACTAGGAAAAGTAGAAGAGACGGGCTGGAGTATAAAGAATGCAAAGGGGACCAGAAAAAAGGGAGAAGAAAAGAAGGAAAAATATGATCACTTCACAGGTATGGTGAACAACAGACAAATGATAGAGCAGGCTGAAGTGTGAAACACCTTGTTTGCAAGTAGGGGACGCCTAATATGAGAGGCCAAACAGATACAGACCTAGCAAGGGAACTGAAACACAGGCCGTGGAAAAGAAGTGAAGGAACATTTGAACAAAGTATATGTAGCAGGAAGTTAGTTCTGGTTTAATTAAAGAACTAACCACAGTAATTACTGAAATATTAACAAGTGAATACACAGAAGAATAAAGAGGTATCAGGAATCAGCTAGAATGACTCA
The DNA here is from genome assembly GCA_025447755.1 of Corythornis vintsioides. Taxonomy (NCBI): domain Eukaryota; kingdom Metazoa; phylum Chordata; class Aves; order Coraciiformes; family Alcedinidae; genus Corythornis; species Corythornis vintsioides. Next base: position 36,826 of record JAOEGS010002384.1, read on the forward strand.
CATATCTGAAATACTTTAAGAAAAGCTGCAAAAATGCAAGTATTTCATATAACAGTAACTGCAGAATGATAGTGTGATAAAAACATCCAATGTGAATTTATCCAGAATACATCATATTCAACTAGTCTATTACTCTTTGATAAGAGGAAAATGTAACTCAAGCACTTAAGAAAATGGGTTTCCAAATGAACTTGCTACATTAAAGGGGCAGTTTGACAAAAGTACAATGGAAGGTGACAGAAACAAGTGCAAAATACTGCACTTAAGGAATGTAACCACAAGAATAAGATGCAGATATGGTTAGATAGTGATTCTGTAAGAAAAAATCATAGAATGTTAGGGGTTAGCAGGGATCTCTAGAGATCATCGAGTCCAATCCCCCTCTGGGCTTCATAGTGGAATGAATTCTGAATATGAGGTAATAAATGATGCTGTTGCTCAGGATATTCTAGAATATAACTGAGATATTAAATGTCACAAGTATTCCATAGTTCTTTGACCTGAAGTTCTGTGTCTAGTTTTAGGGATCATGCTCTTGCAGATAATTTTCTAATGTCTTCTGGACCATTGGTGGTCTGCTAACCACAGACTGACTGATAAGGGCCTGGGATCTTAATATATCTGGGCACAACAGGCACGTAGGTAAGACTTGGAAGCTTGTGGTCCACAAACCAGGTGTTATTTGACTTATTTGTCTCTATGCTCTGAGAAGTATTTTCACCTGTGTCTACCAGGATGGGTCTTGCTTGGTGCCTCAGCATCAGAGGGGGAAGGAGTAGAGTTCCTGGGGTCTAAGTACATGGAGCACTCTGCAGTGCCACAGGGCCTTTGTTTTTTCATCATAAACTGCATGAGACCCAGGAGGCTTGGATGCCATGGTACTCCTAAAAACAATTATGCACTCATCTGCAGTGAGTGCCTGAATTTTCCTCTTAAACTGGGAAAAGGGGGCTTTATCGTGATGCCTCTTGTGACATCTAAACTGGACAGTGCTCTTGCTGTGATGTCATCAGTACTAAGCAGAGTGGAATAAAAGCCTCCTGTAAGTTTATATAAGGCATTTGGTTTAATTCAGCCAGCTGAATGCTTCAGAATGAGAGAGATCCTCTGTTCACTCCCACTCTGGGGGAGTCCTGCACTGGATTAGAGTCTCTTGTTGCCATCATAAACATATGGCTCATATGACATACATGGCTGTGATGCCAGCAATGTGCTGTTTTGATGGGCTTCTGTGAATTCACCAGGCACTATCTGCTGCTGATGCAGATGTCCCAAACCTCAGTCTGCCTAAAACCAGTTACCTCCACTTTCCAGCAGATCCTCCACACCCACCAGTGCTGCATCCCTCAGATGACTTTTCAAAGACTGTGCTTTGTGTCCACAAGAGTTTTAATCTGTCATTGCTGTTCTGTTATTCATGCTGTCTACTATTCATACTGGTTCAAATGAGGATCTTTGGAGGGGAGTTTTGGACCTTACTGTGGTCAGCCAGATAAAAGCAACAGAAAACTCTGGTCCACCTTGAACTCAAAACCCCACAGACTTGAGGGGAAGTGGTTCTTGGATGTGTCTGCAGGCCCTCAAGACATCTGTGGACTGAACACAGTGTACCTGCTGGTCCATGTCTCCACGTACATCTTTCACTAGTGATGAAAATCAGCATCCACAATGCAACAGGCTTTCAAATGTTAATCGTTTTGTTCTCATAATTTAAAGTGAAATATATGATTACTGTCATCCAGAACTTGAATTCTTTAAAATATACTCCTGTCCCTTCTTGTCAATACTCTCCAAGCAGACACTTTTCATGTGCTGAAGTTGTGCTGACCCACTCTTTATCATTCAGCTGAAGTTTCTTTTTGTTCTTTTAAACTAGAGTCTAAAAAACTGTTTAACCTGGGATGTACCTATTCCAAAGGCTGATCTGATGGAAAGCAATGCAAACAAATTCATCACTGATGAAACAGGCAGCAGAGCCATCAAATGTAAAGCAGCTACAGTTAGTCTGGCTGAAAGGTTTTGAAAGAGAAAGAGCAAATAAAGAAGTTCTCATCATTAAAGGACTTTGTATTTTCTGACTTCACATTTCTTCCTATGGAGGAATGGGCCTCCTTGGCAGAGGGTGAATGCCTGAAGGGGTGAGGCAGGTGGGATCCCCCTGAGGCCATTAGAAGTGGGGCAAACAATTTTGAAGTGTTTGTGTTTTCTTGCAAAGCAACAAACCTCACCATGTTGCACCATTGATTTGTCATAGCACTTAGTCTGTGCGAGGAGAAACTGTTTTCAACATACATGAAAACCTTCTGAATTTTTCTCTAGTTCCGACTGCTGCAGTATGAGAAATTGCTGAGACATCTAATCCAGAGCTGCCTTTTAGATACTGCGCTGTTACAGATGTAAAAGGGCTTCTGTGCAGCTTAGAGAAGCCCAAATGATGTACTCCCATGTGTCATGCTTTGCTCAACCCTGGTGTGTCTCCTAATATTTCTTGCTCTGGGTTCTACTCTGTCCACTTTTGGCCAGCACCAGGTCAAGCTCCTCAGTGCAGGGGTGTAATTCGTTTCAGATGGCACAGTATTATCATTACAGTGGTAATGCCTGTTCCTCTCTACAGCTTTGGTTCTGATCTTTGCTGCTTGTGACACAAACTTCACCAGAAACTCCAGGGCATTTAGACTTACAGCCTAGCAAGAGGGTTTTGTTTTATGCAAGGAAGTATATGCATTCAAATTCAAAGCAGATTGGTTTATGCAGTGTCGAATTCTGTGCAGATGGAACATGATATGATATGTTGAAGTGGGATATATAGCATATGGCCATAATTCAGGAAAACACATTTCTCCAGCTGGATACCTGCTATTGAGTTGGAAAACATGTGTCCTGCATTCTGGTAGGCTTCTACCAGAGCAGCGAGAAGACATAAAAGACAGGTCATTCCCAGTATTGAGTATCAGCTAATACTTACATCTATCTCACTATTTTCGTAGTGCTGCTCAAAATTAAGCCTCCTGTTGTCACAACAGGCAAAGTAGATCTGGAAAAAAAACCCAAACTATTGCTGATCTCTGCATCCCCAAGTACATGTTGAGAAGCCAACCCGTGCAACTGGGATGGGCTGCTTTGCAGGGCTGTGACTTTGGCTGGCATGGCCACGCCACCTTCTTTCTTTTTTTTTCTTTTTTTTTCTTTTTGTTTCCCCAGGGGAAACAAAGGACCTCAGGGTGCAGCTCTTCTTCCAGGCACCAGCCCCTGACTTCAGCCTCCCAGGGATGCTGCACTGAGCTGCGTGGGAGCAATGGGTGTCTTTGGGCAGAGGGGCTGCAGTTCTGCCTGGCTCCTGTATGACCTGGCAAGGTGCAGGTGGCATTTCCCAGCATCCTTAAGCTGGCGGGTAGGAGCTGAGCTGTACATGGCATCCCTACTCCTCAAGGAAAATGGGCCCACGGAGAGGTGAGCTGGAAGTGACTTAAGCTGTATTAATCATCAACTTCTGCCTCCTGCCCGGCTGTGCATGCAGTTTCTTCTGTGGTTCAACTGCTAAATACCTCGTGGTCAGGCTCTTGAGTAATCACCTGCCTCAGTCTACTTTTAAATAATGAAGCAAGGATAAACCATTGCCCTGGAGTGATCCATCCTTTTCAGTGCTGCTGTTCCTTGCCTGCTGATAACCTGCTCTGCTCCCTTGCACCCGTCCAGGCTCTGACATCGCTCTGATCCATCCCAGCCAAGCACAGCTCGTGAGTAACCATCTCTCTTAGCTCAGTCTAACACTCCCCTCTCGCACTCTTCCCTCAGCTTTTGCTTTTGAAGACTGTTTCTTTTAAGTTTAGTTTTACTTTCAAGACCTTGTACAGCCTCTTACCAGTCTGGATGTTGTGGTTTCTCAGGGCACAGTCCCTCAGCCCAGTCGGAGATGATGGCATCTGCTCCTTCCTCCTGCTTCTTCCTCTCTCAGTTGTGGCTTTTCTATGTTAGTCACTCCTTCCTACTCCCAGATCTCAAATCCATCATCACTCTTATAGCTACAAAAATTGCCTTTCTTCAGTAGCCTTGCAATCCTGCTAGTTCAATTCACACTGCTGCCCTAGACTAACCTGGCAAAAAGCTGACAGCAGAGGAGGAGGCTCTCTGGTGTGCGACATCCCTCTTTTCCCCAGTGTCTTCTTCTGCTTTCTCATTTTTACATAAAAAAGGCTGCAGTTTTTATGATGCAAAGCTCTGCCCTCCCACTGGAAAAGAGATTTCTAAGAAGAATAAAAGGGTTTGTTTTGTGGGCAAAATATCACTATGAAGTTTTCACTGTTGGTATTAAGCTTTTGTGGAGGTAAAATACCACTTTACATGATTTTTTGTGTCTTCTTTATCAAGTTTTTAAATACAAAGTGCCAAGCAACATAAGAAAAGACAAAGCTCTAAAGCCCTGAAGTTATTTTTTTTATCAACGAAGTGAGCATTTTCCTTTCCTTACAAACTCAGCCACTTAGCAACCCTCCTTTAATTTAAACAAATGAAAAGGTTTCATTTTGTTAATAAAACCAACATTAAAATTAATTCAATTTATTATTTTTTTCAAAACCAGTGACTGTCGCCCTCCAGCTGCTGGGGCAGTTGGGATGCTCTGGGATCTGGCATGAGTGTGCTGGTCCCTGGTGCCCTGCGGGGCCCCTGGCAGGTGACAATGGTCCTGGGAGCAGGGACACTGAGCACACCTTCCTGGTGGGGCTGAGCAATGAACTGTGGTTGCCACGCTGCCCTGTACTGAGAGCTCTGCTGTCTCCTGCTTGACCTAACCTGACAAAACTTGCCCGGTGAGACCCAGCTCTTGTTCTCACAGATTCAAAGAGATTCCTCCTGGAAGGCTGTGGGAAGATGAGAAATATGTGTGTGACCCGAGGGCACCAGTGGCTCCTGTGGCAGAGACCTAGATAATAAATATATAATAAATATGGAATATAACCCCAACAGTAAATGCAATAATAAGTGCATTCAAATAACACCAACAATAAGAATATAAAATTAGGTTGGGGAAAAAAGTTATAAATCCATAAGATTTTAAGCACTCATCAATTCTTAGCAATAGTTTCCTTTGACATTTTGTATTCAATATTTTTCAGGGAAAGTCAATGTTTAAAAAACAAGGTGCAGACAATGTGAAGGATGCAACATTTTCAGTTTTTACTTCCTGGTGTAGCATATTTGCAGGAAAAGAATCCAAGGACCCCAGAAGAACATGCTGACAGGTTCTGATGCAAGAGCCAGCAAAGCCTGAGGCCCTGCAAGGGCAATATTTCAGCAGCTCAAGGAACTTAAAACGCTGTCAGGTTTGTAGCCAAAACATTTATATGTGTAAAATCTATATCTATCGTGTATCTATCTCCACACCTGAACTCAGACAGGTTGTTCTCAATTGTTCTTTTTCACGTTGTAAGAGGATTTTTTTAAAAAGAAAGAGAATTAAAGATACACACTTTTACATGTCGTTAGTTTACGAAAAGGACTCTGAAGTTGCGAAGCTCATAACTTTCCCTCGCAGCGTTGCCACCCACGACTTGCTGCAGAAGCATGTTTGACATGTTCCCCTTGCGAATGCTTGCTGTCTGCTTAAAACAGTGCATCCCTTAGGGACCCCCTCAGCTGGTTTTTACACCACAGAGAGTCTGTTGCTGAGGAAGACAGGTCACAGAGCTCCCTCCCTGTGTGGTGGCAGCCACATGTGGAGTAATGGCGGTACTGAGGAAGGCAAGATGTCAGATCTCACTGGGAGCTTTTTCTTTCCATATATATTCCACATATAACCAAGCCTGCTTCTTAAGCTACAAAATAATTTCCCAAGGTATATCCAAAAGACACGAGTTCTCTAGATATTAATGACATCCCTGCCTGCCTATAGATGATATCTAGAGTGAAGCAGCTCTCTGTGAAACACAGAAGACAGCATCTGGATCAACAGTTCTCCTCCACAGCACTTCTTCCTCTGGCACTGGATCCAACGTGATTCTAGCGCTTAAATGACTGATAAATAGAGGTCGTTAAAAGAGGTTTCTCAGAAGTGGTAAACATTCACTGTCTCACTGACAGGCTGCAACCTCCTTTTCTTTTTTCCTTTGACAACAACAGAACACATCTTGGCTGGGCACGGGCCAGGGGAGATTTGGGGCAGCAAACCTGCTGCCATATATTGCTTTTTATGGCGTTGCAGTTGTGAAAACAGACAACAAATTTCTTGCCAGCACTGCTGTAATAAATATTCTGTTATTTTAGAGCAAGCCTGGGCAACTTCTTACGCTTCCTTGAGACTCAGAGAAGTAGGTCCCTGAGGCGAGGAATTCAGTTTATAGTATTGATGCTGCTGCTTTATTTGACAGCTGAATTTAACAAATCTGGGTGTTTAAAGCAAGGTGGCCGATGCTTCTTCCTCTTAAAATGGCGGCCATGCAATTCCTTCCCACAGCTGCTCAGTGATTGCTCTTCTTAAAATGGCGGCCATGCCATGGTGTCCCTTGGCTGCTTGTTTGTTTCATGGGGCTGGCAGGGGGCTGCCTGCACTCAATAACAATGGTTTTTAACCTTTGCAGGTTAAAGAGCTTGGCACATGCTTGGCTATTGAATTAGCACATGGAGAAGAAGCCAATTGAGTTCTTAAAATAAACTGGAAAAATACATTTATTTACCTTTTATTTTTAAGTTTCCTTTTGCTGAGTATAAATTTAAAGTAGATAAGCAATTTGACCAACAGCCAACTTTCAATATTACTGTCATGTCTGCAAATGGATTAAGGGCTATAGTAATAAATTACTTATTTTTAATGTCACTCCAGCATGAATGTTGTTGCTGGGTAAATGCAAAATGCATTTTATGATTATTAAAAAGGATTTTTGGTACTGAATTTTTGCAGACTGGCAAAATAATGCAGACTTATCCAGACAACCCCATGTTCCCTTTCTTAAAAGTTTTTATCTTGCTCTTGCATACCTTAAGGATTTTTGAAAATTCTAATGTATCTCAGGCTCCTCCTTGCTTTTGTAAACAACAGTGTTGGGTTTTTTTTCTTTTCTTGTCACAGTTGAACACCACTAAGAGCTGGCTGTGCCTAGGATTCAGGCACCTTAACTTTGACTGTAGGTGTCTTTAAGCTAAGCTCTTTATCTTTAACTCCCCAACTAGTCCTTTCCTAACTAGATCACCATCTTCAGTGGACAGTTCACACATTTCTCAAAAAGCTGGATTTAAAATGTTTCTGGCTGTGGTCTTTTCTCTCCTGGGAATGACAACTAGACTAAAATCAGGCAACAAAAGTTAGATGACATAAGCCCATGCCTCAGTTCCTACTTTAACATAAAACTCTTGACAACATATTCAATTTGCTGGCTTTGAATTGCCTACCCTAAACCTCAGATGGACCTGATCTGAGCTAAGTTGTACAGTGTTCCTTCCTTTATACAAAGATGGTCAAACTTCAGCTGCTATTTCTCATGCTAAATGGTTTGGATTCAGTAGTCAACAACATGTTTGCAACACATTAATGTTATTTTTCTGAAGAGTAAAGTCCTATAACTAAAATGTTTTAGTTAAAAGTAAAAGTACCTTTTACAATATAAAGTATGGAGGCGTTCACAATCTGTTCTGGTCTCAACCCCTAGGAAAATCTAGAGAATAAAGATTATTTTATTGAGTGGGACTTTGTATTCAGATAACAAAATTCTCAAGCATTTAGGGAGGCTATGATTAATTCAATGATTCAGTATAGTTTAGTATTTAACTTCAGTCCAGCAACAAGTTATTGTGAAAGTGTTTTGATCATGGTATTGTTTTCTGTTGAGTATAATTGGAACTGTAGAATAACTTGGTAAATGTTTAGTTAATTTTATCATGCTTTGTAACAACCATCTCCTTCCAGACTAGTACAGCTGGATTGTAAGGATATACTTTGACCTTCCTCACTTATGGACATAATAGGAAACTGCCAGTTTTACCAAAGGTACCTGGACACATATGTAAAATTTATGTTCTTCTACCAGTTGTGATAGGATCTGATATGACATAGATCGAATGCACAATTTTTTCCCTCATATACATCTATTTGGATGATTGTTTGTCTTTCTCTTTGTTGTGTTAAGTTCAGTTATAAATAACCTGTTATAAAACTCTCTTCAGGGAAAAAAAAACCCCACAGTGAATGAGTTACCAACTAGCTACAAATATAACTAATATAAAGATCTTAAACCATGTAATTTAAAAAATTGATAGCTTTAATGACGTATAATTTATCAATGAAAGAAGTGGAAACATTTAACTTTCTTTTGGAAAAAGAAACTGATGTGTGGAATTAATCACAATGCCTGCAGCTGATCAAATAAAATAAAGCAGCATTAGATTGAGATTGCAGTCTCAGAGTTGTGATGGTAATGTATTGGATCCTGCATCATTTGCAAAAGCTCAGTACAGTTAAAAACTTGGAAAACTGATTAGTAGTATTTTCACTGCTGAAGTCGTCTCAACCTCAAGAGTATATTATATCAATGATGGTAATTTGCTCTAGAATGAGGCACAGAAAAATGTGTGATGTCTCTGTATTCCCACTTGTGCACAATATATATATACAGTTATGAAGAAAAATATATATTACTTTGCACTACACTGATCCTCTTATACTTTTTGCCCTTTTACTTTATGTCTTTTTCTAGACTGTGGAAGAGGATGAAAATTATCAGCCACTAAAAACTGCAGTAAATACCAGACAAAGTAATAGAGGAGTTTAACATACTGCTGCCATTCCAAGGTCAAGCTCCTGTGACACAGATTGCTTTAGGAAAGCAAAGGTAAGTGCAAACATCCAGCTGCTTAAAATAGGAATAGAGATCTATCTGCCTTGTGGTCTGAACTGGAAATTAAGTTGCCTTAATTAATTGTCACATTGGTGTTTCAATAATATATTATATTAATAGCAGATATTATGACACATTTCCTTGACAAACATAGTCATGCACCGAGCAGTGCACTGGAAGAAAATGATTGAGGAAACTGTTAAAGTGGAAGGAATAGTCTTTACTACCAAGCAAAAGATCTGAGCTTGCTATTCTAATTTTAAGATTTTAGCATGCAAATAAAAAATGCCAACACACAGGGTAAAGTTTTCCTGATAGATCAGGCTAATTTTCCTAAACTTATTCTATTTGTTTAGTATCTAATTTCAGATGGAATGAGAAGAGTTTTATTTTCCCAAGTAATTAGTATATTAAGTATAAATAATCCACTGCACTATGGTCTATCACAAACTGAGAATGAGTGCATCAAAAAAACCCATAACAGTTGTGTGTGTGTCCCCCAAACAAACCATACCTTCCAAAATTAAATTTAGGACAAAAATAGAATACTGAAGAGTGATATACCTTGTGTTCCAATTAATCAATTATATCCTTAAGTGATTTTGTATTCTACATAAAGACTCCACCAAATTCTTGCATTGTGTTGTGTTACAAATAACACTGTAAGCATGTTTTCTACAGAACACATTTTTTGTTTTCCTGTTGTTGTATTGGTTGATCTATTTGTGTTACACAAGCATAGATTGACTTCATATTTGTGGTTACACACTTTATTCTTGTGTTACTTCAAAACTTTATTGAAGGACCAGATAATTTTCTGCTAAAGGGTAAAAGAGGTGTGCATCCAAAAATATGAAGATTATCTGCATTCATCCTGTCTTGGATACAAGACATAAGCCTGAGTTAAAGAACTGGAACAAAAGGCAGAACAAAATGTGCTCTATACCTGATAGGTAAAACACATGCGCATTTCAAAGAAGGTAAGTGGCAATTATACCTGACATTTCCTGAACTGCATTTGATTATCCTGCAGAAGATTAGGTGGGTAGTTTCTGATCATTTGGATCATGTTTAGAATAATTTTGTTACGGGTTCCAGGCTTTGGTTCTCTTTCTGGAATACACATCATAACTTTGAGTCTTTACAAAGTTTCATGAAAACTAATTTTAAAATGTAAATTTTTCAGGCCTTGGAGAAGCAGGTGTTCTACTTATCATAGCCTACATCTGAAAAGGCTAATCTCCCATATTATCCCTACTGTGTAATAAAATCTGAACTGATTCAAAGAGCCTACATTTTAATGAAGACCCATATATTTGCAATTGGCTGGGCATATCAAAAAGTTGTTATGTAGAATTTTCTCTTTGTGAATCTGATCCCTGCTTTGGAGATGCTATCTTGTAATAAGACTTGTCAATATTATTCACTGAGCCCATATTTACATTATTTTTGAAGTGTTCTATCGAGCAACTCTGCAAGTGCTTAAAGGGCAAAGCTTGTACAACAGTTCTAAGACAGTTCTTCATCTGGGTTCCCAAGCTGTTATACAAACAAGAAACAAAATGAGAAAGCCATAATATAAAAATTCTAGCAGAGGAAAAAGGAGGCACAAGAAGACTCAAGTGGTGTCATATCTCTATATTGCTGATTATGCTTGGGTTTTATTGAAAGATGGATCATTCAGACTCAAGAGTCACCAGAGTATCTGTTCAAGGGAGGCACTTTTCATGCATGTGGTTATCTTTTGCAATAACATTAGTTCACGTTTCATTTCTGAAAACATGAATTTATATCTGCTTAAGTAGATCATTAATCATTAATTAAAAAGAAGCCAAGAGGCAGTACAGCAAACCAAAAAGGTCAGGATACTTAGCAGACCACAGGACTATGACAGCTTTTATAATCCACAGAGGTATAATCACAAATGGTGAAAATATTAAAAGATTATTGAATTTACACAATTCCAGGCCCTGAATGTGGCATGCAGAGAAAATAGTTAATCTGTGTTTGGGTCCATGATCTAGTTCACTGCCATTACTGAGACTCCATGACATCATTTGCTCAGGGGCCTTATGAAATCTATCAGCTTTTGAGGGTGGTTAAACCTTTGATGCTCAAACTGCTGCAAGATAACACGTGGTTCTGACTACCACAAGTAGAACATACCTATGAGAACAAAGATCTGTTTGTAGACCCATCAATAAATAGCACTGGTCTTTCTATCTTAAAAATCTACCTAATTAGATCACTGCATGATCCACAATTGAAAAAATTTAAATATTTTATGATTCTTATCACAGAAAATATAAGCAGCATGTGAAAACCATAGTCCCAAAGATGTTAATTAATTGTATAGAAGACAGTCTATACCAACTCTAAGTAGCAGTCTGCTTGAAAAAGAACCCATAATTATGAAATGTGCCTCTCAGGGCACTTTACATAGTAAAGTTAGCATCATTGTAATTAGAAGACAAATCCATTGACTCAGTCAGAAGAACTTCCCTTCAAAACCTGTCACCAGCAGTCAGTTTCTCCAGACACTTAACAGCCATAGCAACTGGAAGCTGCACTTTCACACAGGAATCAGTGAGTTACCTACCACACTGGCTTTGCATAATTCAGTCTCAGGTGTGTAGTCTGCAGCACACTCTTGAACAGAACACTCAGGCGTGTTACTTAACTCAAACTCCCCTTGGTGTGAATGGTTATTTCTCTGTGTGTGTGTACAGACACTTAATAACTTGGCAGGCATTTTAGTGCCTTAGTTCTGCTAGAAGTTGTAGTATTTTCTCTTTAATGATGTCCAAACAAATTATCTGTTAAAAATAAACTGCGTGGCAGCACAGTGGGAAACGGAATTTAGCAGGCGGAAGATCAAAAGGAATTAAGTGCCAGAGCTCTGGCCTATGTGCTTGTAAAAATTGATTTGACTTAATAAGTTTAATGCAGAAGGGAATTGCATTGTGTGCGTTGCTTTCCTGATGATTTTTAAAAAGTGTGGGAGCAGATCTTCCCTGCTGATGCCCATTAACTATGCCCATGAATACATAAATATAAACTGGGTGCTTCACTTTTTTTTTAAAAAAACTAACTCTTATCAGCATTTTATAGCTAAGCACACTAACTGGATTCACACAAAACTGCTAACAGCTGCTACTTTTCACTCCTATGAAATGTGCTTTTCTTTTTCCCATACTGGTATTAAAAAAACTAAAGGCTCCAATTTTAAAAATTTTTTAAAAATAACCCTCTATTTCAACAAAGCATGGAGGTGGCTTATCTATGAAGGTAAAGGTAACCACTAAAAATACTGCTTAATATTACTTAATGGTATTTTATGATTTTTGGATTTATGTTGTTTTTTGTTTGTTCATTTTTTTTTTTTCCAGGGTGAAAACTAGCTTGGTTTGAATCAAAAGTTCCTGTGGAACAGTAAAATATTTAACTTATCTAAACAAGCAAGTACTTTCTGATTACATTAGGCCTTGTAACCAACCTCTTTTATTAATATTTAGATGTGAAATTCAGAGACATAATGCTTACCAATCATTGCACTGATGCACTCTTGAGGTCACTTCTTACAAACTAAATGAAGCACTGTCTTAGTCTCTTGACTTTTGCCAGTGTACAAAGTGGTGTGACTTTTTCTGCAAAATCATTTTGCTTGTATGAGAATTTATGTGCATGATACCTGCTTGGCTGAGCAGCCACGCTCTTAAACAAGCCTGCCATTTGTTCAAGGGTGGTTTTCATATTTCTGTTGATAAACCAGTAGTCCATTTCCATTGCAGTTGCTAGATAGGCACAAAGCAACAGAGTATTCCAACACCGAGAATATCTGAGGTGAAGACAAGATTTTAACACAGACTAAAATGCAGAGTTTAGGTTAAGAAATTACCTTCCTTACCTGTTCTTAATGTGTCAGAGATCCATTTGCTCCCCGATTTTATTACAGCTGTTTATCTGCTGGGTGTTTGATATACATCCCATAAACTTAACTCCAAGTTCCATCACAGAACCATGTAGCTAAACAGCTGCTGTACTTCATGAGAATCCAGGTACCATAATGCAGTACTGGGGCAGGGGAGCATCTATGATTGCTCTTCGCTCCCTAACACAAACACCATGCACAGAACCCAGTGGTCAGAAATCCGGGATATACTGAGAAGTTTCTGTTGGGATTACTGAGCCCCAGATGAGAGCTGCCATATTACATAGCAGGTAGCAGAATTTGGCTGCTGGAAACTGGTCTTCTGTGTGTCACACATGAATATCAGTCTCATCTTTGTCAGAAAGACTTTAAGTCTCCATCTGGAAAGTCAGATAAACCCATTTATGAACATGCTTCTGACACATCCTTGTCGCTATTTCTTGATAATCTGCTTTTGTTTGAAAAAATACCGAGACACAGACTATGGTATTTTATTAACTCGTGCTCTCTAGCCTTTCCTTTATACCTGCCATACCAGAGAGAAAATAAATTCAGACAGGAGGTGTTGAGAATCTACCTTAAGTTATTACCAGAGAAATAGAACTAAGCTGTTAATTACATGATATATTTTTTCCTTTGATAAGTACCCAAACAAATTGGAAATCTATGTCTTAGTAAGAAAACCAGACCCCTTCTGAAGAGACCATATTAAAGGCATAGATTTGTTTCTGTGCATGCAAGTTCACTAGAGACCTACAAGTTCACTATAATCATTATAGGAATCTACAATCTACTTTTTTACATACTAAAGGAGTATTCACAGACAACCATGAACAAAGTTTTCTTGTATGGGGTCTTGCATAAACAAATGTTTTTGCCACTCACAGTTTCAAATCAGAGACCAGGAATGGGAATACTTGAAATCTTCTCTCAAAATCTGCTCCCTGGAGTCAATTTCTCACCTGAAGTGCCCCATTTCTGATTCCTTCACTTATGAATAATGACTTCAGGATCAGACCTTAAACTTTCTTCTATTTCAAAATATGTTAATCTTTAAACTGAAAGAAAAACCTCTAAGGAGTGATACCACCCAAGGGGTGAATTCTGCTGTGGCAGTTAGTGCTTACGTATGAGTTGTTCTAATTCTGTTCAAGTCAGCACTTCATAATGCTTTGTCCTGTAAATTAGAATGATCACAAATTATTCTTGCATGAAAAATTAATATCCATGTGGACCTTGCTGGGGAAAAGATAAAATGAACACAGCAGTATTTTCCCCTTGTTCTTATGATGTTATTTTCACAGCCTTGCACCTGTCCTGTTAAGGCAGGTACTCAGGGGAACTCATGGCCAAAGGCACAGAATTCATTCTCTCCTTCCCCCTCTTTCTGCCCCTCCTCTGTAGCCCTTGGTTTTCCTTGGAGATTCAGACACACATGCACAAAGCCTCACAACCATCAACGGGTTGAGCTGCCCTGATCAAGGCCCTCTTTGAATTCAACTTCTTATCCTCCTTTATTTAAAAGCAGCTTTACACCTTCTCCACTAACAATGCCAAAAATCTTCCCTGCAGAAGAGCAAGTTCATTTCTCCTTTATGTACTGGTTTAGGACTGTACTCAGACAGCCCACATAGAAATGCACAGGGGCTGTTTATCTGGGCAAAGAAAGAGGCATGCCATCCAGCTTGCATCTAGAACCTTATGGGCTGTGATCCATACGAGATTCACTGCTGAGAGCACAGGAAAGCTCTCAGACTTACCTAGCAGAAGGTACATGCATTCTCAATGCCATTTATATACATGTATTCTCAGTGCCAACAATGGACAGCCCAGTGCAGACCACTACAGATTATGTTCAGAAATATCTGGTCGTACTTCTACACAGACATGCCCCTAAGTAACTTTGGAAAAGTAATTGCTAAAAACCTGTATTTACTATCATAGTACATTATCAACTTGTTACAGTTATGGAGTCTTTCTCCCTTTCTCTCTTACATTATCATGGGGAAAAAGTGGTTCCAGTTGGCATGGAAGATAAAAATATGTAAGCATGCAAAAGGAGACAAAGTACTTTTTAAAGACTGTCACTTTTATTAGTAGGAGACAGCTAACAGCTTTTAACCTTATTTCCATAATACCTATTAGTTCCTGGTGCTCTCTAAAGGTTATCAAGAACCTTGCAGCTAATTAACATCTCATTGAACACAGAGTAAAACAGCTAAACATAATGACATATAAACAGAGAAAGTAAATGGTGCAAAAAGCATCTAATCATAGTACTAATAATACAGAAAGTGAGCCACATTTTATTATATACCCAAAAAGAAGCTCTATTTGCTACATTTCAGCCAGCCACAGAGAACTTACCTTTCATTAGGAACAGATCATATAATAAATCTAGTTAACACAGTAGCTCAAAAAAACTCATCCCACCCCCAAAAAACAGCACAGAATCAATCTCTACTTGTTTCCCAAGGTCTAGCATCCAGCATAAAGCTGGTGAAGACAGAAGAGAAACCACAGAATGCCACATGGCTTTTGAATTGTCTCAGTCAGGAAAGATGTTGATTCCACCTCTGTTCCACTGGCTAATTCTCTACAGATGGACAGTTACATGATAGGGGGTTCCTTTCATGCATGTGAACCTTTTGTTTTTAATTAGAAAATGCAGGACCCACCTGATTCCGAGATGGAAGCTGCAGTAAAACTAGGAATAATTAATTTATGGCAATTGCAGGCTTTTTACTGTTGTATCAGAGCTTTTTTTAAACACTTGCTGCTCCTGGCAGTTATAAGACCTGTAGGTGGGCTCCCACTGGCTCTTTAGGAGGGAACCCACTCTCAACATCTTGTACAATCTGCCTTCTGTGCAATACCACAGTAATGGAAATGAAACATGAGTAACAAACAAAAAAGTCAGAAACGTAAAAAATAAACATAACATTTATTTAAATAAAAATATACACACAGTGTACAATGGACATGGATTACAGACAGCAATGAAACATAAATGATAAATCCTGAAATATAAAGAGTTGAATGGCAATAGTTGTGCTTCATTTCTCTGAACAAACACACACTCTGGACTGAAGTGCTCTTAATGGTACTTATACAAAGCCCCATGTGCTCCAGAGTATGAGATGGGAACATTCCAAGGAACATCTACACAAAATGGAAACAAGTACCAAAGTAAAATTTCTAAAATCCCAAAATGAAGTCGGACCATTCATGAACAAAACAGAAGTACTGAACACTTTTCAAGTACTTTGAATGCATGGAAAGAGTACAAAACACCACTGCCAATAGTATGAGATCTGAAAGTGAGCAGTGTGGTCCAAATCTCACCATCCAAACCCCACAGATCCAGGGTGCTCTATTATCACAGTGGGGTTTCTACCATAACTCTTTCTCCCTGTCAGCAAGCAAACTCCATGCTTTATGCTTCAGCTCTTTGGAACAGGGACACATTGCTTCACAACTGTCCTCTACTTACTTTACTCTTAAGTTTCCTGCTTATTTGAGCAAGCATAAGTTTTTAATCTTGGATCATGAGCACCATGATGAAATTCAATATTGTTTTATTACTTGCTCAGTAGATGCTATATGAGAGAAAGAGCAAAATGTTTTTTTACAGTGCTGTAGAGTGGAAGCTGAATGCTCTGGCAACACAACTGTAAATATGTTGTCTGACTACAAAAAAGAAGAGACTGAAGTCTGGGAATTTTCTTGGGTTTCTTTTTTTCTTGAAAAAAGCATTTGTGTGATTTATGGGGGTTTTGTTTTAAACATGCAGTTTACAAGGTAAGTTTTGTGTTTTGAAGAACAATAGCTTATTTTAAAGCACTTTGATTGCAAACATCTGCTTTTCAGCTACAAATATGTGAAAAGCAAGATGCAAATTCATGTCTCATGGCACTGCCTGTACAGCAGACTTATTTACAATAAAAAAAGCATAAATATAGGTATCAATGGTTTTAAGTTTACAGCATAGACAAATGACACAATATACGTTTTAAGATTGATTACATGCATTAATTCACGCAACTAATTTTGCTGCGCAGTTTTTAATGCAATTTCTTTATTACACCAGTTGACTTTCAGTGCATTTTCTGCTTTTTAAAAGTGAAACATGGGATTTCCTGGAACTTGTGTTTAAATTTGAAATTAAGATTATTTTCTGATGCTCTTAATAGGCATATTATAATGGTGGGCTTCTAAATTATATGTTGCACTTTTTTACACCTAAACTACTAGTGATGACTTACAATAACATTACACATTATTTCACTGCAATTAAGTAAATTTTCATCAGGATTGATTGATGTAGACACAAAATGTGTTTGTTAATTTTCTTATTTCACTTATATAATGTCAAAATTCAAACAGTACAAAAATTAACATGGCAAAGGACTTCATTAAGGCTTTTTCTCAGAGCCTTAATTTTGTTTCAGCTGTCCTCCTAGATTACTTGTTCTTTATAACACTTACATTGCTAGTATTCCATAAAAATACACAGCTTCATATAGACAAAAATCAGATAACATAATTTAAAAATACTATTTCCTAATTGCTCCATAAAAGCCAAAGTATAAACATTAACAAGGACATATTTTAAATTCCCAAAAAGATGACTTAAAAAACCAAAAGACTTGCCTCCTTAATAATGTCAGGCTATGCATGTTACGTATTATAACAGTATTAAAATAATATCAGAAAAACATATTTAACTTGCTTTACCTTATTTTTTAGGAAATTTATACTAGCTCCCTATTTAGACACTATGTCTGTGCTACAAAATACTCACGTGAGTGTGCAGTGCATTGTACGAATATTCAAAGCTAGAAGCCCTTATTGAAGGATTCCTCCTGATGACATATCTACAAATAATATCTTCTGTCAGTAAGACAGGATTAGGCTTTAGATATGAGATACATGTTTGAATGTTCACCTTCTAACCCTTGATAGCTGCCCTGCCCTCAAAGGAGATGATTTTATACCTTACAAAAGTTTTAAGAAAGCAAATATAGAACATTTTTTGTGAATCTGCCACCAAAATCAGTATACTTCCCTTAACCCCTTGCAAAACAAATGGTGTAGCTCACTCATAAAAATTAATTTGCTTAATTTTACTCCTCTGATACAATGAACCACAAAGAGATGGGCAAAACTTCAGGGATGGTATCTGTCAGCCATTCAAAAAGTGTACAGGGCTTGAAGCAGCTGCTATAGAGTAAATGTACTCCAAGTAACATAATTATCAGTGTGCAGCAAAGCCCTCTGTTTCTTTATAAAAGACAAACCAGAATAACGACCAGTTCTGAGTCCATGTTTAGCTCAGCTTTGAGAACATGACCTTTGCCTACACAGACTGCAGGAGCCCACAGCAGGCAATGGCCAAAACAGGGAGACATTTGAGCCTGTTTCAATACTGATGCAACAAGACTCTTCTAAGAGACTCGGAACCACATCAGCAGCTTTTACAAGGGTCTCGTGACCTACAGAGATATTCCAATCAAAAAAATGGCTTGAAGAAGTTCAGCCCTTTTAACACAAAACCCAGCCTGCCCTTCTTAAACTGCCCAAGCCCAAGGAAGTTACACTGCAGCACACTGAAGTGGGTTTGGGTTTTTTTCCTTATATTTAACAACTAACAGATTGTTTAATTATGTGAGAACATAATGAAAGTGTATGTTAAAAAGGGCAAATATCCAGTTGTTTTTTTTTTTCTGTCCAAAAAACAAGGTTTCAACATGGAAAATATATTTTACGTAATAGTAACATGATTGGGATACTGGCAATCTAGAGCTCAAGTGGAATTAAAGTGCTGAGCCAAGACTGTGAAAGACTATTTTCCACTTATAAGGCAAACCCATAGAATTTCCTATTTTGAATTTAACAGAATGCCCATGGGACAAAGACAGAACTATAGGAACCTATAATACCCACCACTGAATAACATCCCCACAAAAGTATTTTAGAGATTGCCTCAGAACTAGGGTAGGAAGGCCAGCATTCTCTGTTGTGTATCTGTGGGGTTGTTTCAGAGGTGTGTGAGGAATTTATCATCATTTCTAAACTGCACGTGCAGGGTTTTTTTTAAGCTAATAATAAACATGGCTGACAGTAAGGGCTAATGAAGCAATCTGACAGAACAAAACCTTGCTTTCCTAGGAAGAGTTATGTTCTATAAATCCATAAAAACTTTTCTGCAGATCAGCTATAATACAGTTAAAGACCAAACCAGAAATTTGTGTGCATGTTGACCAATGAGTAGTGCCCAGTTCTGCTGGTACATGCCAGGGGAAAAAAAAAATCAAGGCATTAGATTCTTATATGTCTGAGTTCATCTATGATACAATGCAAACTCTTTAGACATCTATTGTTGAAGCAATACATTCTAGAAAAACAAATAAATTATTCAAGATGGTACATTAAATAATAGAAATAATCAAGAAATGCACCAAAACACTATTTAAATTACCTACTTTGAAAAAAGTTCCAATTGGGTAAATATATTCTAAGGGTGAATTCCTGGCTTCATTGAAGCCAATGAATACTGGAACAAGTATCTGCTCCTGATATTCTTCTAGCAAGGCCCAAAGCCTGGTCTTGCAAATATACATAACAGGTACAATTTTATTCACACAACAGAACGTTTCTATTTAATGACCCAATTAGAGCTTGCAGAAATCAGGCTCTTGACTATGTATTTTTACTAGTATAGTTACAGATTTCTACCCAAAAATAGGCATTAATGGATTAAAGTGAACAAATTATAACTCTCAGTGCATCAAGATTTTTTGGGCTTCCCAAGCAAATATTAACTTATCCATGTCAATCAGAATTTCCTGCAGATGCTCAAATTTCAGATGCAGTTTCATTAGGATAAAATTCTCACACTTCAGCTCTAGATATTTTTTATCAAAATGAATGCATTACATAAAGGTCACTAACCAGTGAATACTTGGGGTTTTTTAATTGTATTTCTCTCTGGGAGGCAGAAGGCGGCAATAAATAGATACAATTAGAAAACACAAATGTTCTTTGCAAGACAAATTTCAGGACTAACACAAGCTGGCAGGAGCATTAACGTTCGTTTTTAAAGCTGATAGCTCTTCATCCTAGAGTGTGTATGTGCAGCATTACAAACTCAATATAAATCAGCTGCAGTGGTTAACTAGTCCTAATACAGCAGGTTACTCATAATTACAACATTTATCATAGGCTCTGTAAAAACATACATGTTTTTATAGCCTAGATATACATTTACTCCTCTATACACATCTCATTTTCCCTACCACTAAAGAAAATTTAATTTTATGGGTTTTAGTTATAGGATTTTTGTTTTATTTCGTTTTTAAATAAACAGGAACATGACAAGTCAAATTCAGGTCATCTTACTTGAAGGATTAATCCCCCTGATTTCAATGTGATTTATGTGCAAGTGAAATAAGTAGTATTTGTCTGTGGTACAGAAAGCCAAGAACGATACATCCAAATGAACTGCAAGGAATCAGAATAGAATTACTGAAATCACAGGCTGTAATTACTAAAAACATATTATGAAGTTATCATGCTTATGTAAAGAAGCAAAACGTAATTACCAAAATTATATTTAGCCCAGGTATACTGACAACAGCATCTTTCATAAACACTTCTGTGAAGGATTTAATCACTAGTGATCAAGACCTTGGTGCCATGCTGGTTGTGGAAAACATTCTTTCTAGCAGTAAGAGACCCCTTAAATCAAACCTGAGGTTTTAGTTCAGAGTCAGAATGCCATCAGACAAATTGCTAACCTCAGTTCCTACAGAAAACAACATTTCCCTTTTTAATCTTTAATCAAATGACCCAAAAAACTAATTCCAGCTGGCTTATGAGTCATACTTTAACTTCATAAAGAAAAGTTGGATATATTTGGGTTTGAGAATACTCAGTCCATTGTTTTTTCATGATATTTCATTTCATAACAACTAACTGGAGTGATTTTAATGTAAAAGGATAAAACCTGATAAAAATAGCACCTCACTTGGTTACACATTCCCAATTAATAAGTCATAAACAGCAATTTTTATATTCACTAATTAGCATGATATATGCTCCTAATTACATTTTTGTTAAACTTAGGTGTCAGCTTTTCCATATGTCCCTTCTGGAGGTCTGTAGTACTTTGGGAAAGCCATCAGCTGTATCATGTTGAATGCATACTTTCTGCATTTGACATTCTTCAGTACATTCTCTATGCGGCATCCTTCTCTAGTGAAAGGGGGGAAAAAGCACAACTTCATGAAACACAGAATAAATAAATATGCTTTATTTGTTCATTGCAGAGTTTCAGCAACAGTTGAAGTAAAAATAACAAAGATTAAACTCTACATTTTTGTTTTCCACAAGTGATGATACATCTTACAAAATTAAATCCAAGGCCAGGCCCAGTACAGTTATTGCCCTCAGAAACAGGTGATAAGATTTCTCCCCCACCCCCCAAATATATTTGCCCTTGAGGTTTAAGTTTAGTAAAAAAAAGTTAAATAATGATACATTTTGTTCTAATTCCAGAAATATATTTACCTTTTAAACCATCTCATATTTTTTTTTTTCCTCTCAAGTTGTTTCTATACATAAGAGAGTACACATCGCCCTAAAAATGCGTATTCTAGGAATAAGGCATTTTATTAGGTCTGGTCCTAGAGATTTGTGAAGGAAAGTTTCATCTCTGCTTCGTTTCCTGTATGTTTGTTCAGCTTTGCAATGAAAAAAAAAAAACAAAACAGAGAATGGCTTTTCAAACAGCCCAATCCAACTCTCTGCTTTATCAAGGAAGGATGTTTGTTCACATACAGTACAAAAGTCACAAGTGCCAAAGTGGTGCATCAAGACATTAACAGGACTTTGTTAAAAAGAATATAAAAGTGTCTCGAAAGCAAAAGCAACTAAAGCAACAATTACAAACAGGTTAATTTCATTACAAAACAGAACTTACTCTATACCATTTAGTTACTTGACAGAAAAGGGTTAGTTGTAGCAAAGTAATAACTGCTTGTTGAACAAAAAAAGATCCCATAAGCTAGTACCAATGAAAATAACACAATGGAAGTTAAGTCTCACAAACTATCACCCTGTACTATTTGTCTAGGGGTTAGTTTGTGTTGTGCAAATTCATTTGAAATTTTTTTTTTCTTGTCAGACTAATTACTCTGGAAAGCGGGGTTCAAGCATTCAGGATTCCATGTGTTCTTGTATACAGTGACAGCAATGTAAGTGGGCTTTCTTTGAGCTAATTACAGTGGGAAAGCTTTACTATGAAGAGAAAGAGCAAATCAATTCACTCAATGCATAGTATACTTCTTAAAGAGTTCAGAAAAAAAAAAAAAGGAAAACATAGTACATTTCAGACATTTGTATCTTAAAGATGAATTCTTGGGGTCTGAGACTGTAGAAATGTTACAGCATAATTTGTTTTTCTAGTTAGTTTGTTGCTGTTTGTAGAAAAGAAAGGAACACAAGTGAAGTTTATTGGTATTTGGCTAATAGCAAAGCAAGACTTAGAATAAGCCACACAACCAGCAAGTGTGAGCTGACAAGCAGCAAGGCGACAGGATAGAAGTGTCGAGAAGTTGGCTTGTTATCAGTTAGACAGCCTGTTTCGGGATCATCCGACTCATTCAGTGCTCCCTGGGTTTGTCTGCTGTTAAACAGGGGAAGTTAGGAACAAATAGAACAGCATTTAAACAGCAAAGAAAGCTAACAGGTGAAGGTATTTTGACAAACTATACAGCCATTTTGAAGCAACAGATTTATGCTAAGAGCTTCCAGTATATCATGTTCTACAACTGATATGGGAAGCAGGATGACGAGGTACCCGATATGTTAGTAAGCGTGCTAGGTGACTTAGAGTAGTATTCATGTTAATATTAAAATAACTGATGAGACTAACTATCCTATCACTAAAATGAACACACACACCCGACAGAAATGAAATATGTAAAAAAAAATGTTAAGAAAAAAAAAAAAAAGATCACAAATATGTCACAATGCAACACTGACAAAATGGTGTCTCCAGGGCACTCGGGGTTTTTAGTCCTCCTCCACTGTTAGGAAACTTGCAGGCAGAAGCAGAAAGGGCACATGCTCTTTTTTGAAAGGGTTCACAACTACTTGAAAATAGTTTCAAGTGATGGGAAACTGACTTCAGCAAAAAGTAATCAGTGCAGGTGATTCAGTTTTGAAGTCAATGGCAGTTCTTTTTTATTTAAAGGCACACATCTACATCCCTGTAAGAAAACTACCTCATACCTAATCCGGTCAACCCATGCAGGAACTAATCTGCTTGCACCAAAGTTTTACCCAGTCACCAGTGTATATTGTGTGGTACCTTCCTACCAGAGCAGCAGGGATACCTTTCCTTTGTAGTCTTAATAGCTCTCTAAAAGTAGAAACATGTGTATTTCAACTATGCCCCTTCAGTCCCTCTGAACATAACTATTTGCATGCACTCTGGAGTCCCATTTATGGACTTCGTTTCAGCAGTATGGATTGATAAGATTTTTATTCTTTCCTTTTATTCTTTTTATTTACTTTCAAGATTCAGGGATGAAAATATAACTCATCATTTTTCTCTGTGGACTTAAAAATGCCTAAATACTTCAGATTAAAACACAGTGCTTTTTCAGAAGCTTATGTCCCAAGTATGTTGTTTTTCAAGAAAGAAAAAGCTGGCAGACTGTAAAAGAGGCTGTAGGACAGTAAAGGTAGTATCAACATAGCCCCAGGTAAAATAAGAAGGGTAGATGAAAGACAGCAGCAGTCACTTGATCTTACAGAAAAACTGCCTTTCTGACTTGCATGTTAAAAGGCAAAGTTGAGTTTCTTGAGCTTGTACAGAAAGAGAACTGCAAGAGCTGCATTTACAGATGGGGTCCCAGGAAGGGGGTTGATCAACAACACTCCTTACACAATTTTCCTTTTAAAGGAGTCTTTACAGAATCACAGAATGTTAGGGGTTGGAAGGGACTTAGAAGATCATCTAGTCCAACCCCCCCTGCCACAGCAGGATCACCTAGACCAAGTCACCCAGGAACAAAGCATGACTTGCCCTTATGGAATCCATGTTGACTACTTGTGATAAGCCTCCTTTCCTTCAGATGCTTAGAGATGGCAGCAAGGACAAATTGTTTCATGACCTTTCCAAGGATGGAGGCTGATGGGCCTGTAGTTACCCAGGTCCTCCTTTTTGCCTTTTTTAAAGATTGGGAGAACTCCAGTCCCCAGGCACTTCTCCTGTTCTACAGGGCCTTTCAAAAATTATGGAGAGTGGTCTAGCAAATGTGGTCTTTCATGATAAGTTCTTAATTTCTTTCTTTGAACATGAAATGTCAATGTTATAAAGATAACAACCCATACTATTTTAAATAGCAAAACAAAATAAAAATAAAAGAAAGTCCCTAGTATTTGAGTCTAGGTCAAAGCAATTACTGGTGTCAGTGTAGCTGCTGCTTTTGGTCTACAGTTTTCAAGTGTCTGTAAATAGAACTTGGCCGAAACTTCCGCAGTAGTTTAGACAATATGCTCTCAAACTGTCAATGGATGAAGCTAACTGCATGTTGTGCTGACTTTATCAACACTGAAATAAATAATTCTGTGGTCTGTATCACACCACTCCAATTTATGCCTTTGTCCAAGGGTCCACCCCTAGAATTTCCTTCGTCTTCTGCTCAGAGTGATAACATTACTGTTTGTGATCAGTTGTAAGGTTTAACTGTATTGTTCTTTGTTAATTTTCTCCCCTACCATGTATTTCTACACATTTTTAAAAGCATGCTGCTTATTAGCTTTCCTTTTCCTTTCTCAATCTCTCCAGGATCCCACAAGTGTGCCTTGTTGACACTTTTGTACTGTTACCTCACCGCTTTTCTACTCTTTGAGGTGAGTCTGTTGGTTCCAGTTTATGAAACTATGTCCAGAATTGAGAGCTCTGGTTCAACACTCATAGTCTCCTTTATTCTTTCCCAGTCACAGAGCCCAGGTTCTTTTGAACTATTCTTCTGGCTGTCTCTAGCATGGACTTCACATGTGTGCCTATGTCAGAGCAGATGCATAGACCAAACTCTTTTTTGTCTCAAAAGATCCACCTAGGCAGCAACAAAGCTCAGCATTCAGTAGGTGTGCACAGCCCCTGCACTAGCCCCTGTGAGGTACTGCCTGCTGCAGAGCTCTACCCCTGCCAGCCAACAGTTGATTTGAAGCAGGCAGAGTTAGACATGTGCAGGTTGCCCCTATAGGGATAATTCCTCCTACTTCTGTGATGTGCCTTGTTCTGTTTTGCTCCATATCTTGTTGGCAGCATGAATGCCTTTTATCTGTATTGCTACAAGTCCCACTAGCATTGGTGAGATTTACGTAGATGTAATAATGGAAATACAGATAAAAGCCACTTGTTCTATTATTATTATTTTTTTAATAAAAGCCTACAGTACATTTGTTCTTTGATATGCTGAAAAGAATGATCAGTGTCTTTCAACATGAAGAGTCGTATCTTCCCCCCAGGAAAACCACTGTGAACAGCTGATGCACAGGGACTTCTGTTGCACAAATTAGTCACATCATTCTATGCATGATTCAATAAGACATCCTCGAAGTGCAAAAGGATCCAACTCCATTATTAGCCACCTAAGAACAGGCTGAGCAGAATACCTAAACATGCTTTTAAATGAAGAGGAATATTTGATCATGGTCAGATGCCTTGCTAAGCTCTGCTTCCACTTTTTAATGCACTGCAGTGACAATGTTTTCTAACACATCTTAAAGTGTTCTCTGCAGTGACTAATGTATCCAGTTAAACAAAGTGAGGCCCTGCACCCAGCTGTCAGCAGCATGACAACACTGCTTCCCCCAGCTCTCCAAAACCTGGAGAAGTTTTACTGCAAGCAGCATGAATCCAGCTGGTGCCATGTCAGCTGGATTTATTGGACTTCTGACTGACACTCAGCCTAGCCAGAACAGAGGGATACCTGACCTTATTGTGACGAGAAGTTGTAGCCATACTTTTGGATGTCTTTCCATCACAAACTGTACTCTTAACAGCTCTGAGCTCACACCCAAGGGAGGGAAAACGGACTTCTAAAATAACCAGCAAGATTCTATTTCACACACACTCTGCTTAAAGATGAATAGCAAATGCTTCTAACTCTGTAACATCTGGAGTAACAAACACCTCTCTAACCTATAGTACTATTTTTATTCATTTACTTTCAAATTGTTCATTTGAGGCTTACAACACAGCACAAATACATCATAACAGCCAAGGGTGCTGTAAGTTTAACGATGATATAACCATTTCAGTCTGCCTTCTATCTCACTTTGTGTTTTATCATCTTAAACTCCTATTGGGATAATGCTGCATGCCTATCAAATGAGACAAAGGCAAAACAGCAGGTATTGTCTGCTGTTTTCAAATTCAGTTGATAAATTTTTTGAACCTCTAAGCAGTGGAACAGACAATTAAAATCGTGTGAGGAAAAAAGAAGCCTCTCAAGAATCCTTATAAACTCAAGCACACACATGAGGGTACACTCTGGCTTTTGATTATCAGTCACACTGACATCCCTGTGCAAGAGTTTTGGAGAAAATTCATTTTAAAACTTTGGGATATATGTTTTTTTCATTAGAACTTCTCCAGCTCCAGCTATTAATGATATTGGAAATACTAAAATATCCTAAAGCGGTGCTTCAGGTAGAACATATAGATAGCTTTCTATCAACACAGGGATCCCATGAGCTAGCAATGACTTCACTCTGAATTCATGTCTAATAGCACACTTACTTTGGGGGAATTTTTCTTTTTTGCAGACAGACTCAAGTAAGCAGTTTCTGGGCCTGCTGGGTTTTTCTTGTCAAGCTCCAGTGCTGACACAGAAAAATGGCAAAAGTGAGATGCTTCTCATTAATCCCATCCAATAATAGCAGCACAGACATTTCATAGAGAAGGGATTGCTAACAGTTCTCAATCTTACACAACTTTGCTTACCTGTTCTTTTGATATAAGACTATCACAATGCAGATTTTTTTAAGAAGTGGCTTCTCTAAAAAATTTTTTGGAACCTTTCAGAGATTTTAAACAGAATAGTCTCTGCTTACCGTTTAAAAAGAAAAAAAAAAATTTTTGTTAAAGCAGCTTAATTTCTCTGTTATATATTACTGTGACTCACTGAAATGCTTCAGAGAAAAATCAACAGTATCAACACA
This sequence comes from Corythornis vintsioides, assembly GCA_025447755.1. Taxonomy (NCBI): domain Eukaryota; kingdom Metazoa; phylum Chordata; class Aves; order Coraciiformes; family Alcedinidae; genus Corythornis; species Corythornis vintsioides. The sequence goes on from JAOEGS010002384.1 coordinate 63,826, forward strand.
CAGCATTACAACTATAGAAGGAAGCCTTAACTCTTTCAGAGGACAAGATGAGGCCCTTGTGAACATATCTTAGCCATTACAAGGGTGCTATAATCTAGAAGAATAAAATGTGATTCAGAAGGAAATAAACAGATCTCACCCTAGTCTCGGATTATTGGTTGTTGAATCAGAGCAGAACGCAGATAAAATATAGAAAGGAATATTGGGGAACAAATTTTAATGCTGAAAGATAAAGTTGGTACAATAAGACTGCTAGTAAGCTGTAAATAAATAAATAAATGCTTCTGCGTTGTTTCAAAATGGGAGATATGGGAATAAAACCACCAGAGACATCAACAAACTTTAAACTACTTTTTTTTCATGCATATTGTCATTGGTAACTTGCCATTTTTTCCTCAAATCTAGCTGTTATTAAGTAAGAGATGCTAGAAATCAATTTTTGCTGCTTACATGATCCTATAATCTCCACTGTGGTTCAGAACAACCAGCTGGCACTACTGACATCAGCGAGCAGTCTCTGATCCAAGGAAACTAATAAAGCCAGTCGCTCATTTGGAGACAGTTGCTATTTAAACATACACCAACAATACAAACAAACTGTCACAGTAACCCCCCTCTTTTTGTTTTGCCTTTTGTACTGCAACTTTTCCCCTATTCTTTTTGATTTTGCTATCATCCTCTATTTCCCTACACCTTTCTTCTTTTCCTTATTTGGTTATAATACAAGCTTTTAGAATGTCATTATTTAGGAAAGTAAAAGAAGGCTTGTCCTCTAAGTTTGACCAAACAGAAAATTCAGAACATAGTTATGATGGCACGACATGTAGATTTTATATGAAGTAAATCAGTTTGTTTGTTGGTTGGGTTTCTTTTTTTTTTTTCCCACTCATACCTGTAGCACTGTCACTCTGCATTCTCAGGGTGTCCAGAGAAAAAGATTCCATTTTGAGCTGTCCAGAAATAGCAGGGTACTGGGAGGCTCAGCTATGGTCACGGTACAGATTTTTATCACCATTATGGTTCACTAAAGGGCAATAGATTAATTAGCACGCTATCTTGCAGTTGCCTTGCAGCATTGCTTAATAAGATGCAAGGAGACACTTAGTCTTATGCCCACACAACAACATCAGGCAAACTCTATTATCTTATGTGATGATATTTGACAGACATAGATTCTTTGGAAGGAATAGTGCAGTCAAAATTCAATTTACATAGTTGCTCTTCTTTCACTCTACTGTGTGTGTGTTCTCCTTGACGTAAAGCTAATTATGTGTGCCCAAATTTCCCACCAACTTTATCACCTTAGCCGTTTTTTAATTTCCTGGGGCAAGTCAAAAAGTGGCACATCCCCCACTTGCAAGCAACAGAACAGCACAACTCATTTCTGCTTTGGGTTGCAGGAAGATCTCCCTGCAATCCCACTCTGCAGCATCCTTCTGGAAAGATGTAGAGCCTCACAGGCTGAACGAGGTATTCACAGTCTATTACCTGACCATATGTCCTCTCTACATTAAGTTAACTCTGAAATAAAATTTAGGAAGATATTAATACTTTTAAAAAAGTAAAAAAAGCACAAAGGCATGTGGTCATCTATTGTTTACTAGGATGCTCTGATAAAACATCAGAGCATCATTTGTTAATTTACATAATTACAGCTCAACAATAACAGAAAAAAGTTCCCAGGCTAGGTATTTTGTTATTGACCAAAATTAAAGAATATAGCCAGAGCTTGATTGGTTATTGTTTGATGTGTAATAAATTCCTGAAAATTGATGAAAATAACCCAGACCTATTTGTGACATCAGACTGTACCTGACAGTTTCAGCCCAAGAAAGTGGAAGGTCTAAAAGAAATATTTTGACTTCTTGCTTATGAAAGCAATTTTTCTTTCAAAATTCTCTCATATTAGAGCAAGTCAAAGAGAAAATACTGAAATATTAAATGCTAGGTTAAAGATTTTTAGTTTGCTTAGACAGCATTTCAGACAGATCTGCAAACAGGAAAGTTTCTGGTTTCCTTCATTCTGTTCCAAAATCATTGACTCATCACAGAGCAAAACCCCTACTGTTTGTCCTTCTTTTAACATACCGTTAACTGCAAAGAACAGATGAAAGGGCAGCTTCAAGCTTTATATCTAATATGCAAAAACATATGGTATTTGAGAAGATACAATTCCATCAGTGTTAATCCCAGCACTCCAGAAATCTTTGCTGATTGCAGAAAAATTAATACTTCCCTTTGTGATTGACTGATACAGAATGCCTGCAAGAATGCTTTCCTGCACTGAAGAGTAACTATGTAGTAAAATACTAACACTGACAAAATTCATAAAGTGAAACTATAACAAAAATAACCAAAACATTCTGCTTGAAATAACAATCCTTCTTCCTCACTGCTGCTTTTAAGACAACTGTGTTAGCAGTTGAAACCTACCCTCATCAGTTCCCTTCTGCTGCAGCCTTACAGCAAAACCAAGTCAGGTCATATGCATCTGTCCCTTATCTGCCAAAGTAGACTGCTAACCAGAGGCTACCACAGGGGAACAGACCCTTGGTCATGCCAACTCCCAAACTTCCCTGGAACACACAGGAGATTGCTAAAATCCACTGAAATTGTGCCTGGAAACATTTAATAATTTCACTGTACAGCATCACTGCGAGCATGTCCAGAAACATTCCCTAGTGTTTTTTAATTTTACAATCATGGGCAGAGGCTCTGAGTCCTGCAGTCATTCTGGTAACTGTATGAGAGATTAGCTTCAGAACTGCAAAGTGATGGGTTTACAGGAGAGATTCTTCTTCACCTGTCAAGACTCAGCTGAGTGGTTTTTGAAACATGATTTTCACCTCTATTATACTCCAAGCAAAGGATTTGCTGTTTCATTCTAGTATTTACCAATACAGCTGTGCTGTGTATTTCACATTAATTCTACGAAGGTTTCTCTTTCTATCAAAAAACATGGTTCTAATAATGTTTCCAGACACACTTCTATAAAATATTAGGATTACACGTATGTGAAATTCTCAGGATAAAATGGCAAAAGATTTCCCAACAAACTTCTCTTGCAAGATTTGAAATTGAATCCTATGTGCAGCCAATATTAAAGCAAATGTGATATATATTTATATATATCTGCAGAAAACCAGCCAAACAAAACCCCACAACCAACTCACAAGCCAAATCTCAGGTTTCTTAGTAATCTGAACATGTGTGTAATGATAAGGACCTTCAAGTAAATTCTGAAGACACAAGACATTTCCCTCCCATAGGGCTATGTCACTACTGTAATTGGCTAGTGAGTCACACTTATTTCCAGGCTGTTTCTCCCATACCAAGAGAGTTTTACTAAAGATGTGATTATACATTTAGTTCACATAGCACAGTGAAACATAAACTCATGATAAATTCTCTCTTTCATTTGTCTAATCAGGTTTTAAATACTTTCTGTTGACCATGAAAAATCTTCATGAATCATCCAATTTCTTTTGGCAAAGATTTTTTTTAGCCTTTTTCCCCCCCTGATGAGGACAAGTGGAAAAGCTGATATAAGAGTCAGGAAAGGCTTGCTGTACAACTAAACAGTCATGCATGAAGAATGATGCTAAATATCTAACAATCATTTCTACATGTTCAAATCTATGGGTAGGATGACAAAACTAAGGTCAGAGAGAACTGTTGGTGTAAACCCAGGATCACTTAATCTATGTTGCATTTGTAATTCAGGTCATTTATGTGAGGAAGGTATTGAACAGCATTCATTATAAACTTGAATATTTTAACAGTTTTTTATACCTACAACGTCATCTTGAGATATACAAAAGGAGGAAAATGACTGCTTCTGAGTAAAGACACCAATTCACATGATCTCTTCATGGGATTAAACAACGCATGAGTCATAAAGTGAATCACGGGAAAGATCTGAAAACAACTCTCCATTTCAAGAAAATAATGGCAGTTCATTTATTGCTTTCAACTAACATACTGATATTAAAAAAAAATCTAAATCACATTAACAGTTTGAAATCTGACTTGTTCTGATCCCAGCCATTCTTTGAGCACTAGCAGCACACACAGTACACAAGTGTACTCATGTGAGGGGAGCTACTACACAGGTAGATTCCCTGATCAAAAAAATGCACGGAAACCTAATTTTAGCTGGTGCACAAGTGCTGGGACCACGAGCACTAAATGCAGCAAAGAAAGGTCTCCCCTAAGTAGGCTAGAAGCCTGTTATCAGAAGAAAGTACTTTTCTTCCTCATGTACCAAGGACTGAAGCCAAAATCTTTCAACCAATGCATTTGTATATTCTGCAGGCTGTTTCTCTTTGTTTGTCTACTTTTGTCACTACTCAATGTCTATAAGGAAATTTTTATGTTGAATGCTGTTGCAGGTTTTTCTGTAAATTTCAGACACACTCTTCCAGCTTCCTTCATCCTATCTCTGAAAGTGAGTATTAGCACAGCACTTTTAAAGAAAAAATAGTACTGCACTGAAGGGGAAAATGAAGAGATGAAAACCTAGACAGTTTCGTTCCTACAATTTCCGGAGAAATGACCTTCTGAAGATTTGAGATCACTATAGACTCAAGATTTGATAAGCAATATATTTACCTCCTGCACTACTAAGCCTTTGCTAGCAGCAAGGAGTACACAAACAAAATATAACAAATCTCTTCCACTCTATAATAATGCTACGTTTTCCTTACTGTTACAAGTTCACAGTTTAACAAAGATCAAAGATGCAGCTCTCAGGATATGGTCTATGAACTATGTTCAGGACTCCCTGGATAGAAAAGGAAGAGTTCACTACACTGGCAGTATCACTTAATGATGAGATAAGTCACTGAAGGATAAAAAAAAAAAAAAAAAAAAGCCAGTTTAACTTCTTGACTTGGATTGAACTGTCAGATACATGCTACTAATAAATCTGTTGGGGTTTTTTCTGTATTGTGGGCTGTATTCTCTTAAACACACAATCAATAGTGAGGAAATACTCTCACCTGAGTTATCACTACAATGCCTTGGGAACAGCAGCTTGCAAAAAAGCTACAGAAATCTGTCAATTCTTGCAACTTCAGAGTCAGGTAGAGAGCTGTGTAAAGAACCAAAGTCCCCAGCACATATGCAACAAGCTGCAAGTGGAAGCACAAAGTGGTACAGCAGTGGGGCTTTCCAGTACTGGTGGCAATTGCTGTCACTTGCAAATAAGCAGAATGTGGGCTATTTAAAAAATGCTTATAAATGGGGAAAACAGGGTGTTTTACTATGAGAATTCCAAAACATGCAAAATAAAATTAGAAGCATGCAAGAATTTATGGAAATCTTAACTGTTTAAAATATATGGTTATTTTCTTCTGAAGAAGCAGCAATCCAGTAGCAATGTGCATTTCCTTCTCTCCCACTGGATGGGACATGGAAGTTAGCAGGAGGGTATAAATAGTCCCTCATGGAGGATATAATTAGTGCCTCGCTCAGATGGTAGAAAGTTATCTCTGTCTACAGGGTGGCTTCCTACTCTGTGAGATACAATGGTTATTTTGCCTGCTGGAAGGAAAACAGGTTAACATATATTTCAGTAATGTATTATCTCATGGTGCTTCCGGTTTAGATAAACGCTACACCAAAATTCCAGAAAAACCATGTATTTTGTAATAAATTCAGTTTCCCTACAACATCACACTGAATGATATGCTGGGGGCAATTTCAGCACCTCCTATTTTATGTGCTCTTCATAAGAATGCAGTTCTCAACACAGTGAAGTCCAAGGGACATCAATCCTGGCACTGCTCAGTTTTCTGGTCATGTTTTTCTTTAATCACTGTGAGAAACAGTTACACTTATTCACACACTTAAAGCTTTTGGCTGGAGTAATTGTGAGCCAGAGGCAGGTGGTCAAACAGAACAATCTACAGTGCAGCCAAAAGACACAGAGGTTGTTAATTAGAAACACTTCATCCTCCTCAAATGCCCATTACAATGCCAAGCCTTAAGGAATTCTGCTTCCCTTTTAATTTCTAATACATGCTAATGTCCTTCAGTTATCTTGTCAGATATCCTTCATTATCCCCCCTGGGAATGCAAGGTGAGATGTGCCAGCATTCCCAGCCCTCTCTAGCACTGGCTTGTGGCCCATGAACTATGTAAACCTGAAGCCACCCCATCTGGTCTGAGTGGGACAGTGTTTCTGGGGTTGTCAGACAGCACTTATGGGCTTCTGAAGTAACGCAACCACCTTCCTTTTTAGCATATTGCACTGCTAAGATCACAACCCAGACCAAGACTTTTAAACTGCTGAAATTACCCTTTGACATGAACACAAACATACAGACATGTATGCGATGTTCTGAAAAGTATCTCAACTATTTTTATAATTTAAATCTCAATTAACCTTGACTAAAAACTAATCAGCTTCACATCATCTCACTGGAGCCCAGCCTACCCATGCAATGGATGCTGGAATCACGCTTGTCTTGCTTTATTAGTATTTCATTCCATGTTACTTAAATTCTGTAATATGCTACTAATGCACTGCTGCTGATAGCTCAAATATAATCCATAAACACAAAAGATGCAATTAAACAGCTGAAGTATTTTTTTTTAAATGATCACTGCTAATCTACAGGCATCTCTTGTTATTGATAGATACAGGGAACAGAGGACTGTGGCTTATGCACTGGTTACATGCCACTAGGTTAATAATATCCTTCCTACTCTCTCACAATACAGTTAAAGCAAACGAGTAGCAGAAATGCTCTAAACTATTTTTGTTCACTTTTGCTCTTTGCACAAATATTAATGCAGACAGGATTCAAAGAAAGCTGAAGGCATGTGAGTACAGGCCAGCAATTGCACTTGTCAAGACAAGTATTTACATCAGTGCAGACAAGAATATCAAATATTCTCCATGAAATAATAAATTACATTTTCCCAGGAAAGGAACAATGTAATGAAACACATGCTGAACACTGTAAAAATTTTTAAACACAATAATCCACCCTAAGATGGAATTACTCACAGCTAATGGAAATCCCATTTGCAAAAATGACAGTTTTACATCAGACCAAAAAAATAATTAACAACTGAGGAAGTAGCAGACAACCCAAAGGCAAAGAAAAAGTTATGTACCAAACATTTGCTTCCCTAAAAAGAGATATTGTATATGGAAAGCTTCCTCTCCCTCCCATTCATTCAAATTTTTAGCTGCGTAATTCTACTAAGGAATACTAGCTATAAATCAGTTCTTTTTCAAAAATAAAAACATCAAATCACAATGATGGAAAAATTTGAACATTTGCTGAAATACTGGAAAAGGTTTTGAAAAAACAACTTCTACACATTTATCTACTTAAAATGGTTAAATATTTGCAGAATTCATTGTGTTTCCAAAACTACCTAAGTTAACTTTATATCCAGAAGAGCTAACAAATAAAAACGTATATAAACAGCAGTTTAGGATAATGACACTTTAAATACATTGCTTAATGGCTAGTGCTCTATAGAAACAAGGAAACTATAAAAAATGGACTTTTAAAGCCAAAATAGCAAAGCAGTAGTTATTATAGGAAGTAAGCAGATAAACAAAGGAGCCCAAATGTTGTAGTGGCTGAAGATTAAACATCAATTTAAGAGTGCACTTTTAATTTTTTTTTTTTTTTCATAATTACTGGCTTTCTTGATTCCATGCTAATAAATAAATTGGTGTCTAGTGACAAATTTATGTTTAAACCACAACAGGTAATGCCCTGATGTCAGCAAAATCTCCCCTATGATAAATTTTGCCCTCCTACTCTTTATTTTACCTTCAGTTGTTTCCTATGGTAATTACAAAATATGCTTCCAAAATCTGATTCAAATCCTTCAAAATTTAACATATACATAATTGTATACTCCCTAAGATGGAGTGGTAAGCCTTTCAGTACCAAATTTAACAACCCAGGCTTCCCATATGTCTACAGAACATCCACAGGTTGACCCCAGCCTGATACAGAGCCCCTAAATCAGGTAGTTAACCATCCACCAAGGTGCACACTGGGAACATGAATTCTTAACCTAGACATTCATACAATAAATAGAAATGGCTTCATTACAAGCATTGCACTGTTTTGGATAAAAATTATCCAATGGTTAATTGCCCAGTGTTTTTTTCCCCATTTTTACAGAGCTTTATGATCTCTAGCCCATACTTGCAGGGTCACTACAACACTTACAAAATGAACCACAAAAATTTTCTTTCCAGCACCATAAATACAGTTTAACACAATGCTTAACAACACGAACTCTTAAGCTCACTCGCCTACAGACTATTTTAAAAGGACAATCTTGATTTTTGTTTCTAATGCGAATTAAAAAGGAAAAAAAAAAAGATTTATGAGCAAGCAATTGTCTTTTTTGGGCCACATTATAATGTGGCACAGAACATTAAGCTTTGCAACAAGATTAAATGCCTTTTTATTTCTCTTTTGGCATTTCATAACCAATGGAGTATGGATAGCAAGTTTAAAGATTTTATTTTTGCTATAAAAGATCATTTGACTTTTTCCTCTCCATTGTAATATGTATTTCATTTAATAAACTTTATAATTAAAAAAATAGAAACCACTAAAAACATTTCTCTATTCAAGAATTACAATTCATAAGGGGTTTGTTTAGTTCCATTAATTTTAAGTTGCAGAAAGCTTCAAAAGAAGCTATGAGGTAATACACTGCTTCATTTAAAAAGGAAATTGGATGCTTACTGCACTTTATAATTGTGTAATAACAAAGTGGTAGTATTTCTATAAGGCAGCTCATCCTAATAGCAGTTCCTGGTGCTTGGGAAAGGTCTTTTGACCTCTGCTAGCTCACTATGGGCTCATTATTCCCTATATTATCATAGAGCTCAGTGAAGTCCTATATTCTATATTATCATAGAGCTCTATATTATCATAGAGCTCAGTGAAGTCCTCAGTACAGAAAGCCACATTTGGAAAGGTTTGTTACCTCTTCAGTGCCTAGAAAAGCCAACTGTATGGGGAGAGGAGGCTTTTCAATGTAAATGATTGCATGGATGGTTAGTGGAGAGCAGACTGGCCAAAAAAAGGACCAATCACAGCATCATAAAGATCTGTGTTCCCTATTGTGCTTGTGGTATGGCTGGTGTGGCTGCTTGGACAACAGGACAGGGCTCACAAGAGGCTTCTGATGGCAAACTGCCAGCCAGCATTTGTTGGTGTAGTTCCTTTGACTTGCTTAGACCTATTCCTGTTTTAGTTCAGGTAAAGGCTGTTTGGCAGTGACTATATTAAACACATTTGTGAGTATTGCTTTCCAAATGGTTTTAATTGGTGTGATAATTCTCTGTTTCCAAGGATCAGTCTCTTTGTCTTACTAACTCATTATTTCTTAGAATGATCACATATGATAATCATAATGATGACCTCTTCTTCTTTTGGATATGTATTTAGGTAGGATTGATTCAAACATTGAGAGCTGAATTCCAAACATTCTTACAATATTAACTGTTAAGAGCAAGATAAGCAGAAAATGACAGTTTTTCAACTGCCCAAGAGACAAACACTCTCAGAACAGAACCATGTCTAGAAAATACCTGTACTGTGTCTGAGCAGTTGTATAGGCATGCAGGAGATAATCAAAAGCGTGAGTTCAAGTGCATTACCACCTCATTTCAGGTTTTACCTTGGAATTAAACTGAAATTGAGACTGAAATGAGTTTTGTTATCCCTATTGTGTTGCATGAAGGAAGATTCTTTGTGACAGCAGGAGGAATGATTGCCTTTGGGACTGAAAACATAGAATTTGAGATACCTCTGTCACAAAATAATTAAAAAACTCAAAACAGCTAAGACTACAAATCCATTTCTAGACTACTGTGCTATGTGTTTGCTCAGCCTCCTCTTACCAGTGAATACTCGTATAAAAATGAGAAAGAGTCTGATTTTAAAAATGCTAGTACACTCAAGTTAATTGTTGCCCCTGAAACACCAAGAACAATAGCTCTATCACATTAAACGAAGTGACCAAATTTTCCTAGCACTTTACCTCAGTAAAATCTTCATCTACGAACAAGTATCTTCACCAGACAGTAAGACCACAAACCCACAGAGTAACAGAGGGCATGAAGCTCCCAAGTCTTTTAACAAAACTTCCAGTCAAAGCATGCAAAACAATCAGAAACCACAGTGACACAGAAATACAGTACACTAAAACAGTTTCTTATCTTGAAAAAATATCTGTAGAGTTAATAAGCCATTTTTAAAAGTTCCTTTCATTAAGTCACATACTGAAACAGCAATGAGACAAAATGAAATGCACCATTTCCTGCATTTCTACCTTTTCTGTGTGCACATTATGTGCTATACCACACAGACCAACATACTCAGGAGGTAAAACTTTGCTGTATTCCATGTTGCCTTGTCGAGGCACTACCAAAAAGTTATTTCAATCCTCTTCAGCCAGAAAAATATTTTACTGTCTTTTAATATATCAGATTAAAATTATACAAGTTACACTGAGAAAGACTTGGTCACAAAAAAATAGTAGCTCAGTGGAGTAAAGTAAGCATGAAGTGTAAGGCCAGATCCACCCTAAGGCTTCATGAAACAATGTAATTTTCCCTCAGAGAAAAGGAGTTAAATTGTAATGAGAACACAAGACAGAATATTACAGAATCCAGCAAGGTAGGCTAATGAGGGAAAACCAACCCTACAGAAGTGAAATTAATACCCCTCTTCTTGGCATCACCTTTTGGGCCACTTCCACAGCACAAGAGGGAAAATAAACAGCATAGTAGTGGACATGTACCAGCTCACTGAAAGAAATAATTCAAGTAGCATCTTCAGATGGCAAATGATGTAAATCTGTGTAACAGAAATGTCAAACTATATTTAAGGCAGCTGTCTACAGATTTGCTGATAGTATCATTGTAGCAGCAATTTTTTACAGAGAAAGAGGACACAGGGAGCAACCCTCTCCCCTAGGCAGCAACACAGAATAAGAAAGCAAGAGAGGACTTTATTCAGTGTGATGTTGAGGGAGGCCCATCCACCAACACTCAGGCAGCTGACATTCCAGCAGTGGCCAGGAGGGAAAGAGGCTTGAACTGTGCAGCTGGCGCTGCTGCTTGGGGCACATCAGCATGAACCCAAGTAGCAAAAAGGAGTGGGAAAAGACAATTACTAATGTGCAGAGTAGTGTGCATCAGAAAGGCAATGAACCTTACTTATAAACATTGCTATTGCATGTTCATGTACTTTTATTTAAAGCAAACAAGACAATGAGAAGAAGGATGCTTAAGAAAAATTAGATCCAGATTCAATTTCCAACAAAGGAGAGGACTGTGTAGTCATGAATGACTTGACATCTCTATACCATCTTTCTCCTGTTGAAAAGTGAGAAAGATACAAGAACATTACATTATCTCACCCTTTGCTTGTCACTTAATAAGCCTTTTGAGTCAAGAACATTTGACATTAAGAAGTGTTTGCACATCTGCTCAAATCTCAGCTCTTGACCTACCTCTAATAGATTTATCTCGTGATTATTAAATGATAGGCTTTTAGTACCTATGCAGCTTACTCCATTAGCAGTTGCTACATGGGTGAGAAGGGGAAGAATACAATACAAATAAGAAACAGTAAGGTATTAGAAAGTTTCATACTTTTTTCAGGAAACAAACTCATGCTGCATCTTCTCTAAGATCTCAAATGAGAGAAGAGACATCCTAGAAGTATCTAGCAACATAACCAGTAGCAACATCCAAGGAGGATAGAACATGTAAGTGCACACTGATGACACCAAAAGGTGAAACAGCAAACACTGAACATGTCAGAGACTTTTTAAAAACTCATGAATAAATATTCTAACCAGTTGTAGCCAATATTATCAAAGTAGACTCCTCTAGAATTCCAGAATCAATTCATGGACCCTTGAGAATGAGATACTGCAACTGCTTTCCTTTGTCTGATGCTGCTTTGATCATTTCAAAGGCAGCCAATAAAACCTTTGTCAGAATGCCAGTTTAGCCATTTTTATGAGCTGTCCTGAGGCGTTCAATGTAATTGCTATTTTATTAGATGAATGTTTTTCACTGAAAGAGTGGTCAGACACTGGAACAAGCTGCCCAGGGAGATGATTGAGTCACCATCCCTATATATATTTAAGGGTCTTTTGGATGTGGTTTTGAGGGACATGGTTTAGGGGTGAATTTTGTAGAGTGATGTTTGCTGATGGTTGGACTTGATGATCCCAAGGGTTTTTTCCAACTGGAATGATTCTATGAAATAAACTGATCTCTGGTCTAAGTTTAACCCATCTTCGTTAAACTGAGCTAAAAACTAAACCAAAGAAAAACCCCAGAGAAACCTGACTAAAGGTGTTGATTTTATTTTCTGGATGAAGTGTATTATGAAAAGCATTCCACAACAAACTACTGTGGACACTCCCATCTTTTGCTTATCACACCACCACCAGGCAGTTTCTTTCAACCTTTCTGTTGCTGATTACTTGGTATTCTGTAGATGCTCCACTGTGAACGGTTATGAATGAGATATAAATGGATTTAAAAGAAAATAAATTAACAACTTTGGAGCTGTGAGGAGTAATTTTTGCAAGATATAAAAACCAATAGTATTTTGTCAGGAATGATACACTTCCATTATACCTGACATGCTAGCCAAGACACAAACTGCTAATCAGATGATGCTAGAGCAAGGCCTTTCTTACAAATATGTGACTATGTGATCACATAGCTCCTAAACCCTTTATTTTTTCTTAGTAATCTAAACAAGTTTCTCATATCTGACAATGCTGACTGTTGACTGGGGTGGATTTGCAGATGAGGAGAAGTATTTATTTTTAAGCAAGATATAGCTCATTGATCTACTGCTGGTAATAATTAGCTGCTGCTTTTTTAGTCTGTCTTCATATAGAAGCAAAGATTACACGTTAGTGGTTGGTGTGAGGGGAAGGAAGAAGCTTCTGTGAATTACTGCAACTGCTGGGCACATTGACTGAGCTCAGATAAATGAGGAATAAGAAACCTCAAAGATTATTATGTTCCCACCATTGTAAGGAAATACACAGTCAAGCTGCAGAGAGACATGGTCAAAGCAGGAGGCAGTAGCATGAAACTAAAGCTGATTATACATGAGGAAACCTGTATGATGAGTGAGAGGAGTAGAAAGAGATCTCTTATAAATGTCCACCTGTGGAAAATATTCAGCAGGGAATATTTTCCCATCTGTGGAAAATATTCTCCAAGAAAGTCTGTAAGACATGAAATGATACGGAAAACCTCTAGCCACCTTCAGAAAACCTCTAGCCATCCTAGAAAGACACGGGTACCTGATTTCATACTCCTGATTTCATACTCCTTCACTGAGCTAACTACAGTACATATGCTTTAGTCTTGTCAATAACAGTATTTGTTATTGACAATTAAATTGTAATTAAAAAAATTAGAATTAAAAATAAATGGTAATTAAATTTAATTGTGATTTAAATGTGATTTAAATGTAATTGTAATTTAAATTACAGATTTTAGACTATTTCAAGAGTTATTAAATTACTAATTTAAGTAACTGATTACAAAAAGAACAGCAATACCCCTAATAGCACAACATTATGAAATCTTTTACACAAGGGTCAAGTGCATACTTCTGAGTACCACAGGCAGATGTATCTCCTGTCTCATTAACAGCTAATCTATCTGGGAGGCTGGGTCAGATACCCCAAAAATTTCATCCCATAACAGAAGTTACAGGGACCAGTGATTCCCTTCCCACCTTCTGATGTCCCTGATCTATAGAACTTTAACCTTGGCTAAACATTGCTTGGGATCCCAGGCCCCTGCATGGGGAAAAATTCTGCTCTAGCACCTTATTAGGGCATTAGGAGGAAGCATCTCCAGCAGAGGAGAAAAGCCAGGTGCTTTTCCTATTGCTAGAAGACAATACACACGTGGCAACATCCAGGTTGGGGAGGGGAATTAAGCTGGCAGGGAAGTAAGCCCATAGCAGGGCACAAAACCAGCACTTCAGATGCACAGCCAAAACAGTGTCCAGGGCTGTAGGGATAGCACCACTAAGTCCCAAGGCTGCAGAAACCACTTCAACTGCTGTAACAGGAGTCAATTATGGAGTGCTTTGGCTGTACATTTTGGGAGGACTCCAACC
>JAOEGS010002385.1:24329-50047 GCA_025447755.1 Corythornis vintsioides
CAAAATTTCCAATGCTGGACCTAAACTTAAAACAAAGAAGATATATATATATATATATATAAATATAATGTGTATGTACATTCTTTTTAAGGTCCATCTTCTCCTGCAGTAGAGCTAAAGGATGTAAAATATAAAACTATGCCTTTCCATTCTCTAAACTACCATCCCACAAATAGTGAGAGCTTTTTCTGGCAGATTTGTTGTGAGTAATCCTGTACTAGTAATGGAAGTGGACCCGATGAATTAATTCTTCCCTACTGCTTACTTCTATGATGGAAATTGATAAAGTGAAGGTTGCATGCAGTTTGCCTCCCTGAAATGTGCCCAATAAAGCTTTCTAGAGATTCCATTTCTATCGAGTCAAAAAGTAATACTACTAATATAAGAACACTTCATAAGAATACCCTAAATCTGCATGACTCTGGAAGTTTACAAGGATAATCTTTACTAGACAGGCCTAAAGTGTTCCTTGGAAAAAAGCCATCACCTTTATTTATGAAAACTGGGCAAAGCTGTCATTTTTTGGAGCCGAAGCAATAGTAATTCATCTCTGAATACTAGAGAAAATATTACTGAATGCATACCTTCTTGACATATGTTTTATTCTATTTTTCACAGAATGACCTTAAGAATGAAATTTTAATAAATAATAAGCATGTATCTGCAAGTTTATGCTTCTACTTCAGCATTTGTTAATTTTGTTTCTGATTATTCTTTATTGCCTTGACTCTCCATTAATAAAAATATACCTTTGGAAAAACTGTCTTACGAATGTTTTATAGTGATAAATGTTCTAGGCACTGCTTGCTTTTGTTCATCATTTGCTGCCAGGAACGTGAGTACTGAAAATAGCAAGTCACCTCTAAAGATGTGCCAAGTGACCGTAGCTAATTTGAGAACCCTGTGTCATTTTCAGGTCTGTGAACACAACATTTCAGCTCCTAGTGATCTGTTTAAAAGGAATAAGCCCAATAATGACACAAAATTTTATTCCCAATCCTCATACATAGACAGCATCAGGTTTAATATATGCATAGAACATGTTTTTATTAAAAATTTCTCATGGCAATGTCAGAAATCAATGTATTCTTCTGGAGGAATCGTAGTTTGATGCACTGCAGACTCTCAAACAGTTTGTACTCTTCTGAGGTAGAAAGGCATTTATGGTTGCTTATGGAGCTATAAATTATACTCTACAGACTTAGGGTACCTAATTCAGTATTTTAGAACTAAGCTATCAGTTATGTGTGTTTTAGTCTGTAGTAAAATGTGTAAAATCCACATTTGCATAATATTTGAATAACAAACAAAAAAAGTGAAGATAAAATTGATATTTGGAAGAAGTATTGAAATTTTTTAAACTAAAATTGGATTATGATACCTCAGGAAACAAGAAACCAAGTTCTTTGATAATTGTTTTGTTCCCTTTAGGCTTGGGTTGTAATTTTAGTTCTGCTTTTTACCAATTTACTCCTTATCTTGAGGCGATTAAAACATAGCTGGCAGAAATAATTTAGATCTTATCTAAGAAGGGGAGTACTTTTTCACAGCAATTGTTTCTGAGACTAGCTGGGATTCTGTGGTCCTTCCATGTTCCTGTTTTAAGTAACTACTTATTTCACTGCTAGTGAATTTGCAGGAAAACATTATTTTAAGCCAAAGAAAATAGCAGGTTTGTCTTTCCCGTGTCTCATATTTGCTATATAGATTTAAAGTATGACTTAAAAAATTATTATTTTTTTAAACAAAAGTTATTTATACACTGTGCATTGACTTAAACATAGATTTATTGAGTTCTTGTATTTGAAAGTCTGTTAAAGGTGAAAAACATGACAGTACTTTTGAATCCATATAAATATAGTACCTTTTTTTTTAAAAAAAACCAATTACATTGCTATATTTCAAACACTAGCACATTGATTTTGCTACATTTAACTTATTAAATACTCCAACATCTGCTGCATGTGCCATTTACCACATGTTACATTTGCAAATGCATTTATAAGATATTTTTTTGATTACAACAAAATTATATAAAAATTCTAAAGACTGAGGATTTGACTGAAGCTGGTCTAGACTGGTGATAATAAACCAAACTGGGGTCTCCCATGCACATGACAAAACCACTTAGGTCCCTGCAGAATTGATGGTCTTATGCCATCTCTATAGAGCAGAGTAAACTCTTCAACCTGCAGACAAAGATTCCACTGACTTGAATGCTAGGATTAAAGGAGGGCCACAAATTTCCTCTGCTTTCACTGCTCTTTCTGAGGTATTAGTAGCAAATGACCCCAAAGAAGGTCTCAGACTGCATCCTCTAAGTGCAGAAATTGAAACTGTACTTGGGCCTGACTACATGCACTCCAGTTTCTTGAACTGTTAAGCTAAAGGCATGCTCCTATTCTGAGTGCTTAAGAATTAAAAATGCCTAGTTGTAGTTCTGCAAATTGCTCTTTTGATGTGGTATTTCTGTAGTATTATTTTTAATCAAATCTTGGACACCAAAGGAAGAGCAATATTCTGCCATCTGCAGAAATGGGACTTACTCATCTTTGAAAGAGCCCCAGGAGCATAATGGAAAACATGCAAACTCTTACACCCCTTCATGAGGTCATCCAACAGTTCATTGCTGACCGAATCTTATCTATTGTTGATGCCAAAAAAATATGCTTTAAATTATCTTTTTTTCTACTGTTTCTCACATAAATATCTTACCTTCAACAGGGTGAACACTACCACATTGACAATAGACTCCAGATAGCCTGTACTGATCCCTAAATGGATTAGTCTGCTTTAATGGGTTTTCATTTCACTTAGAGTCCATCAAATCCACGCTTGAGTTAAAATAAACAAACAAAAAACAAACTAAACCAAAACTATAACAAAACCACAAACAAACAAACAAACCAAAGCAAACAAACCAACCAACCAAATAAACCAATCAAAGAATAAATACTTTCTATGTCCAGGAAAAACAAACAAACAAACAAACAAAAAAAGACTGGAAGTCGATTTGAGGGGGTTTTTTGTTTGTTTTTTTTTTTTTCTTTACTGTGCTTAATTGCTACATATCAGAAAGAGGAACATTTCTGTGCTATGAGATTAAAGATTTACAGTATATTCAGGATAAAATGCTAGTGACATACTTTTATTTCTCCAGTGGAGCCTGATTTGGGGCACTGTTTTTATGTTTGTTTTATGAAAAATCTCACTTCATGATTAATTGTATCTTGGCATAATAAAAGTTTGTCCTGCCCATATTTATATCTGTTGTACACTGGTGTCTGAAATAAACATATATTTGTTCCATGTTGCAATAATTGACATTGTACACATAGTTGAATTGTAATCCCTAGCTATGAGTGTAAGAAGCCTTCAGATATGCTTTGTATTATTTATTTATCTGGCATGTGTTTAGAAAAATGTTGTGCTTTTTCTGTCCTTGTAGTGCTTTATTTGATTTTGGTGCTTAAATTAAGGGGTTATATGTTGGAGTCACTGTTCAGGCAACCTTCCATTAATATTTTGGAGGGTCTGTGACCACAGAAGGATTACTAGACTGATGTCATAAAGAAGTGTAGTTCCTTCTGAAAGTCATCATAATGGACATTAACTACCAGGATAATAGAGCTTATATCTATTTATAGTAACATCTAAAAACATTGCATATCTTTATTTAAGCAAGGATTTATTTAGTTTCTTTTCTTCATTCATGCTTATGCAACTTTTAAAAGAACTATTTCATTGTGTCTCTTTAAAAAAAAAAAAGAATTATATGGAGTGAAAGTGATTAATTAACCTAGGCCAAGAGAGTGATCCTACAGCACATTTTTGGAAAAGGAATCACTCTAGAGCAGAGTAAAAAGAGGAATCTCAGTTATATACTGAGTTCATCAGACTAAGTGCTGAGCATGAGCTCAGCTTCACTTGAAGTGGATTAAATAGATTATGGTTATAACCTTTCCTTAAACCTTTATAGAAAAGATCACTGTGAGAAAATGCCTCTTGTAAGTAACATCAGGGCTCAGTATCTACATCAGACTCACAGAGTCAATCCTGGTATTTTTCAGAAGAATAGGCCACTACTAATTGATGAACTGTATCAATGAACTCACCATTTTCTTAGAAAACAGAGTTCAAATTTTTCATTACAGGATTGATCTTGAGAACATCACTGTACTCATGAGTAACCATTCACTCTCCTAAGCTGCAACTTGAAACCCATCCCCAAGGCATATATTATTTTTCAGTCCTGGTACTGCATGACAATTACATTCCCTTGTTCTGTGGGAACTGGGACCCTTCTTGGAGATTAGTTATGTGTTCTCTGTCCCCCCGCCATCTACCTAAACTTGGGGGAGGAGGAAGGAAGGCAAAGGAGGACCTGTGGCCCCAGGGAGTGCCACTGGACTGTTGCTTGTGCTTGAGGCATTCAAGTCTGAGGATATTTTGAAGCGTACAAACATACTTGGAAGATTGTTGTGTGTAGGGTCAGACTGTCAGCCTCTACTCTATAGGCATGGTGCAGACCAATGACAGGTTATAAAAACAGGAATTGCAGCAGAGAAATAACATTTACAGACTCAAGTCCAAGTTCAAAGAGAACCTAAAATATCATCACATTTAGCCACTTGTGCATGCCTCAGGAGAGACTTAGAAAGGGAATTGTGTCACAGGCTGGAAAATGCTTTTCTTTAACACTTTGCTTTAGAAAGCAAACTCAGATTGCCTTTTTGAAGCCTAGCTCACTATTGCCTTGTGATCACTTAGCCCTATCAATCTGAATTACTGAAGGGCTGACACAATTTGATGGTTTAACTCACCAGGTCAGCTAGGAGTAAAGTTGTAAGAAATACAGATAAAGAGGTTCTGAGTGCCACTGTAAGGGGTTTTATGTTAACAGAGCATTACTATATCTACAGTTTGTCATCTATGTCACCATAATAACATAAAACATATTTTGAGATTAATTTATAATGTCAGTGTTGAAATCCTGAAGGCAGTCCTGAAAAAAATGCGAGGAAATGGGATACTAATAGTAATAGTTGAAGGAAAACAGTAAGGACTATGGTTGTGGTATATAGTTTCATGAGAGAGAGTCTCACTATGTATTATTTTGGTTGCTAAGCATTTCTTGTTTATTTTCCTGCTTTTGAAAGTAAGTTAATAATCACATTACTGATTAATTCCTGCCTCTACTTTGCCTTACAAGGAAAACAGTAGCCCTGAGGAAGACACCCTCCTTCCTCACAGTCTAAAAAAGAAAGGAACTGTAGCATTGGATAGAGTGCACATACTTCTGTCATCACGATGATATATCCAAAGCAAATAATGATTAGCCATTGTTTTCTGAACAAAAAGTCCATTCTTTAGGCCCCATTCTGAACAATGTTGATTTTAAGGGTTAGCATTTATGAATCTTAATTCTGTAACAGAGAACTCTAATAAGATATTACTTGGATCAAATGGAGTTAAAATAGGTCATTCTGGCAGACCACAAAATATGTTATTCAGTTTGAAATACCACATTAACCTTCAAATAGCCAAAGGGGAGATGGTAAGAAGTTATTTCAACATCATCTCCATTCATTTATTGTGACTCTTTTCACTGTGTGGCAGCAGCCAAATAAATAGACAACATGTACTCAAAATGAACTTTAAGTTTACATAACCGGTAGTCCTTTTAGTGGCTGTTGTCCCACTAATCCCTAGATTTCCACCACATTAAGGGTCAGTGAGTGTTTTTTTTCACTTACTGATGGATTTCTGAAATCCTTTTACATAAATATGCATATGAGTAATGCATATCCAGGAATTTAAATCACACATTTGCAAAATCAATAACATTTATCTGCTCCTTATTCCTGTGCTCTTTGCAGACATTTAGAATGCAGTCTACAAATGCCAGGTTTCAATTAATTAGAAACAGTTTATCATAATTAGTATGAGTTACCACCCTAACAAGAAATAAATTATCTCAGCAGGGAAGGTGAGTTTTGTGAAATGTTAATAACCATCTAAAACCCTTTTGGAATATAAGGTGCAACTGGGAATTTGTGTGTTGGAGAAAAAAAAAAAAAGTGCTATTTTCAGCCGAGTATGCATACTACCTGAAAGTAATCTATCTCATAACCCAAAAGCTTCTGGTTTTCCCTCTTTGTCTACTCCAATATACACACACACACAAAAAGAGAGCCCAACAGATAAGACTAAATAATTTTTCTGCCTTTCAGGCTGTAAATTTCTCTTTGTCCTGCTCTTCACTCTTAACATCCTCTCCCAAAACAGTGTTTGAAGACATTTCTATGAGATTAAGAGGAGAAGTCATGTTTAATGCCAGCCAAAGCCATCCAGACTGTAACTTCTCATTTTTATTAGCAGAGATTAATCATCTTCAGTTCATTAAAGTCTGTGAATAAAATCATTACCTTGTTCAACATACTCCTTTTGAGCTTTTAGAATAGTTCACAAAAAAACCCAAACCTTTATCCTGTGTTTCTATTTACAAGGATGAAAGTTGTAGCCATAAGTACTATACTCTGCAGGTACTTCTTTCTTGGGAAATACTTGGAAATTACACCACCATATATATCCTAGATTCTGATATGTAGGTGAAAATTAGGTGCTGTAAATCACATCTGAGTTACTGGTAAAATAATAGGAAAGATCTCACAGGTTGAGGTTCATAATGTGGTATTTGTACTGGAGGTTCAAGAGAACTGAGCCCATGGTTCCTTATTATAGGGACTGGTAGAAGTCACACTACTTAGGGTCAGAGCTCAGTCAAAAAGCATAGTCAGGACCTTCAGCTTCAGAAAAGGAAACTTCCAGCTCTTCAAGGAGTTAATCAGTAGGATATCCTGGGAAACAGTCCTCAGAGACAAGGGAGCAGAACAGGGCTAGCAGATTTTTAAGAACACTCTTCATCGACTGCAGGAAATCCTGATCCCCAGTTGTAAGAAATCAAGAAAGAAAGGGAAGAGACCAGTGTGGCTGAGCCAAGACCTCCTGGTCAAACTACAAAGCAAGAAGGAGCTTCACAGGTGGTGGAAGAAGAGGCGAATGCCCTGGGAAGAGTATAGGGATTCTGCCCAATTATGTAGGAATAAGGTCAGGAGGTTCAAGGCATTGTTGGAGGTGAACTTGGCAAGGGATATAAAGAATAACAAGAAGGGATTCTACAGGTATGTCAATCAAAAAAGGAAGATCAAAGAAAACATACCCCCCCTGAAGAGTAAAAATGGTGGGCTAGCAATGGATGA
The DNA here is from genome assembly GCA_025447755.1 of Corythornis vintsioides. Lineage (NCBI taxonomy): Eukaryota > Metazoa > Chordata > Aves > Coraciiformes > Alcedinidae > Corythornis > Corythornis vintsioides. Next base: position 31,592 of record JAOEGS010002385.1, read on the forward strand.
AGAGAAGGCTGAGGTTCTCAACAATACTTTTTTTCTCAGTCTTCACTGACAACCTCTTTCCCAACAATCCCCAAGTTAATCTGCAAGGTGTGGACCAGGGTGGTGAATGAACCTTCATTGTTATCTGTTAGAAATAACTTGCTTGATTAGCTAGCATCTTTTGCATTTTGCATTTTTGCAGCACTTCTGAGAGATTAGGAGTGAAAAGGTAGCTAAAAAAAGTGATTTAATAAGTCCAATACTGGTATGAATATGCTGGGACTCTGAGCAGTTGATATGCTTTGACAATTCTTTGATTCTCTTTTTATTCAGCAGCAAGGCTGTATTGTAAGTCAGTAAAAACAAGCCACCAACCAGAACTACATTTTATGCCATTCTAGTACTTTCTTCTGTGTTTCTGTATGTAATTTTATCATATTTTGTCTTCAAGAAAATAAGACGAACCTCAAACAACAATAAAGACAATAGATTCAAACACACTTCAAATAACATTTCCTCTTCCAGGTAAAAGGCAACTAATACCTTATTAATACCATCTAAATGCCTGTCAAGCAAGATGTTTTCCCTTTAAATAAATTCCTGAGCTTAATAAGATAACAATAAAGGAACCAAATATGTTCTTATTTGTTTTCATTTTTGAAGTATATTTTTACATATATACCTTTTAAAACAAGCACAACATAAGAAATGTCAGTTGCTTGCACCAGAATGAAGCACAGTAAGCACATGTATTTAAAACTTGTAAACCTCCTTAAAATTTATGGTTACAGTCACATGTTGCTTTGATTCCCATTTACCTAAGTAGACATGGTGCTTACAATAGCAGCATGTTAATTAGTTAACTGTACTACTATGTCAACTGGTCTACTACTATAGCTGACTTTGTTTCTGGGATTGTGAATCCAGTGTGCTTGCATTCATATGAAACAGTCTTGCATGGCATTCACCCTACAGTGTATAACCAACAAATCACTTTTTTCTTGCAATAAATCATTTCAGCTACTGACATTTATTATAATTAGCACAATTTGTCATCTCTCTTTGTGAGAGCAGCTCTGGAGTCATCACAGTGTCATGGGCTCTAAAATCCTTTGCAAAAGCCAGAAAAGGATGTGTTTCATTGTTTTGCAGCACTTATACTTTTATAAATGGAATGGAAAACAGAGTTTGAAGTGCTTAGGTAAGCCAGGGAAAAAAAAATATTAACTTTGCAAGAGATAAAACTGTAATTAATTCTAAGTTTCCAGCACTAGGTGTAATAACTTCTGACAATCAAAACTGAAATTAAAATAAAATGGGCATTAATTATAAAACCTGTCATCTTAATATCTTCAAATACTTTAGATACAATCAGTAAATTTAAGCTAACAGTTATTAAGTTATCTTAATATTATTCTTATCTAAAGAAATTACCTATTCTGCTGTAAAACAAGAAATAGAATCAAACTAGTCTGGAGACGGCTTTGGGGAGAGTCTTATCATGGCCTTCCAGTACTTCTTCCAGAGGACCTACAGGAAAGATGGGATGAGACCTTTATCAGTGTGTGTAGTTATAGGATGAGAGGTAATAGTTTCAAACTGAAAGATTTAGACATAAGAAAGAAGTTCTTTACTGTGAGAGTGGTGAAACACTGGAATAGGTTGTGGACACTGGAGTTGCGGATATCCCCTCTTTGGAAGTGTTCAAGGCCAAATTGGATTGGGCTTTGAGCAACCTGATCTAGTGAAAGATGTCCCTACCCATTGCAGGGATGTTGGAACTAGATGGTCTTTAAGGTCCCTAACAGCACAAACCATTCTATGATTTTATAAAGATGATTGCTATTATTTCACATAAACACAAATGTTCTTTGCTATATTGAAATCTGACAATGAGATGACTGTCACAGAAAAGAGGGAGTAATCTAAAAGGTATTTCATTAAACTCTTGTCACTCTCATGTATTCAGTAGATTGTGACTGCACTCACATGGCAATGGAAAGGAAGATAAAATGTTCCAGTGTGATAAAATGTTCAAATGTGGCAAGAATTTGGCAGCACTCACAGTCTCCCTTCCTGTAAGCATAATGCTCAGCAATCTCTAGTCACTCTTCTGCCATGTTCTTGTAAAATACAAGCAAGCACTCCAACAAGCAAAACAATATTTGCTATTTGCTTCATAAGAGTTTGTTAAAGCAAGTTGTCTCTGAGCAGAAGTTGGAGCAAGGAGCTAAAAGAGTTAAAGTTATTCCAAAAAGATGAGGTAACCTAAAGGAACACAGCACAGAGTTATCACTGGGACTTGCTGACAGAAATAACTGACACAGTAAATCTAGTCCAACGCCTGCACAAAGAGTGGTATTTGTAGCAGAGTAGAAGCAATCAGACTCCTTTGTGATCTCTGGTAAGCTTGAATTCCAGGCCCTGCTCATTTATCCACAGCCTGAGATAATGTTTCAAAGTCACCTGACATTCACAGCTTTGCAAGTTTTCGATCTACAAAGCAGGTGAGAAACGGTCACTTCAGTTGTATTTCATGCCAGGATTGGTACTAAAAACAACTAATCCCAAGGGAATGCACCTCCATGGATGGAGACTACACAACAGCAGGGAAGTGAAACTCAGTGAAATCTGCAGAATTTCACCTCTCTGACATTCACACAGGCAATTGTACTCTCTGCCGAGTAACTACACCACTTTTCTACTATTAACCAGGTAGCTGTTTAAGAGGTCCTGAAAAAAATCACAGAAAGATGTCAGACATGGTTTTGCAACGACTCATAAGAGGAGACTTTTGTGAAAACAAGCAAGCATAAAAAGGCACCTGGACTTCAGCTCCCAGACTGGACAAGTCAGGAATCTCAATCTGATCCCACACTGGAATTTTATAATGCTATACTTGGCAGTGCTAAGGGAGTTTAATGCAGTGGAGGTAATCTGCACACCAGACAAACCCTTCAATGCATCAGCAACTGACACAGTTCATGCCTCTGGAGCTTAGTTTTAAAATGCCAAATTAAAAACAGGGAGGGGGGATTTAATTACTCAGAAGTTTTTCTATGCTTCTGAGGCACAGAATAAGATTTTTATGACCTGCAGGAAGAGGGAAAACATTGTTTTTTAATGACCTTTTGGAAGAAAATCGGTTCACAAAGCAAGGAAACAAATTAATGTTTGAAAGATATGTGGGCCTCAGGGAGTCTGAAACAAAGAGAAGTCCAATTCATTGAGAAAGTAGTTTGGGGTCACCATATTCAGAAGACACTGCAGTACACTTGCTACCTCTCAGTATGTCTGGTGTTACATTACAACTCACTGCTGATTTGTGACTCTTAGAGGAAGGAACAAATTACATTAATCTAATCCTAATCTCAAATGTAAAACCTATGGTAAATAATATGTTTTCCTTTATCATGCTGCATTGTCAAATTCTATGAAATTAATCTAATAACCAATTATTTTTGCATGGGCTTTTCACAGAGATGAAATTTATTTTAATGTTAACATTTCTATTAAAAGAATGCTTAAAAAGTTCTACTGTAGTACCTCATCAAGTGGATATTGAGTTGTTCTATAATTTAAACAGCTGTAGCTAGAATGTATTTCAGTGCCATTTTACTTCATTGAGTGAAAAATCCCACAGTAATATCTGAGCTGCTTGGGAACTAATTAATTTTAAATCTGTTTAACTGTTATACAAGTTAATGTAATAATCTGTTGAATGTAATTGCAGGTGAAAATTTTTAATTTAAAGTTCCAGAAAGCACTTTTAACATCACAGAAAGCACTACACTTTTAACATCACCAAACCATGTATCCTATTAATGCACATAATCACAGTTTAACTGACAACCATGAAAACTGAAAGAAAATGTGCAAAGACAAAAGGAGAGGAAGAACTCACAAGGAATGGAAAATGCACTGTGGTAAAATGTATATACTGTGTAAAATGTATAGTACTATAATGCAGGACTCAGCTGCCCCTGGAACTATAAGATAAAACAATTGTCCACTGGGCAACTATGTTGAAAGAACTTTTTAATATCTATACAAAGATGCTGGTTTTGTTTTGTTTTGTTTTTTTGTAATGTTCTGTGAAATTGCATACTTTTTTTATGGCTGCTTTTCTGCAAAGTGATGGAAAATAGAATATATTAATAAATGTCTATTAACTGAAAAACAGCAAGCTACCTGCTGATTCCTATGGACAACACAGTTGTCTGAGAGGATGTTGAAACTGTGTGCTATGTTTCTTTAAACTTCTGAAACAGAATCTGAGTGCCCACACATATAGAGGTAAAAAGTCATCATAAGGTCTCTGTTTAGAAGAGCCTTATGCTGTGTGAAAGCGGAGGAAGAAGGAAAAGCAGGAAGATTGGATGTATGATAGTTGATCTGACCCTTACTGTTTCTAAATATGTCTGAATGAAGAAAGACATTGGTCAACCCAGTAAGGAAAAACTTGTGTCATAAATAATAAATAAAATAAAAATAAATACATTTAAGTGTGAAGGAAACACCCTAGTTACTTCAAAGTGATCATCATTCATCAATCATTAAAATTGATTTATTTTTTTTTACCAGAAAATGAGAGGATTAGTTAAATGAACATCTATGATACTTTTTGATGCTCAGGGAGAGACCTTTAAGGAAATGTTTCAGACCAGAAAAAATTACTGCAGTCTGGCTTTAGACCTCTTAGAAATGGATTTATAATGAAAATGCTGACACTACCCGTGCTATTGTAGAACAAACTATTTCTGTCCTGGTGTAATGAATAACCTCTGCAATAGGGAGCTTTCCTTTCATACAGGAAGGGGAAAAAAGTCTGATTCCCTATTTTTAAACTTACTTTCATATATCCATCTTTTTTTTTTTTTCTTTTTTTTTTTCCCCCTTTTTCTTTTCTCTCTATGGAAGTTATCTGTATACCTTAATATGCTATTATTCAGAATTTGTGCAACAGTCCAGTGACTTTTTTTCTCCATAGTAGTACATACTATAAGACCTGTCTGGTTATTATCTCTGCCACCCAGGAGCTTAAAGCTTATCTCTTTCCACAGTTCTAGCACATAGCCACTATCTGAAGCTCATGTGCACTCACTGTTTCACATTCATAAAATGTATGGGGTTCCAGGATGATGAGAAAAGTCTAAACCGGGGTATATTAGTCTATTTTCTTCTTAATTACTTGAACATCTTCATTCTGGAAGGGTTTGAAAACCGTACATCTTATAATGGCTGGATTAAATATAGACTGTGAAATAAAATTAAGGGTGAGAAAACAAGCATCGAGTTTCTACCATTTCAGCTGAGAAGTTTATTCTGATTTTATGATATGGTCATAAACTGATTCTTACAGAATGAAGCTGTTATATTACAGCTTATTGACAGGGCCTCTGAGTTTACTAGTGGGAAAATTATGTGTCAGTCTCTTTAAATAAATAATTTTAAAATAGGCATTATAGGAGCAATTTATATGATTAGAGCAACCAAGTTAATTTAAATAAAAATAAACAGCCAGCATACAGTGAAGCCTGAAAAAAAAAAAAAAAAAAAAAAAAAAAAACATTATTCCCTTTTTGGAATCAGTATGAAAGCAAATATTATGCTAGCAATCAGCCACATTCCAGGCATCAATATCAGTGAATAATTCCCATTGTCACTGGTGAAACTGCAGTCATGTGTCTCTGGGAAAATTATTTTTTAAGGACTGAAACATGATCTTGTAATGCCACTTGAAGTGTTTGCAATACCTTGCCATCTATGAGCCTAGCACTACACATGGTGCTTAGTATGCCCTCCTGAAAGAATAGCTGAGCTGACACAATCACTTCTGAAACATTTGCTTTGTGATACAGTCTCAATTCAAAGGCTTGCTATAGTATCTTCTTATCTTACCTACCCGGAGGAAAGAAATGGCAATCAGAGTATGTATAGTACACATATGCAGAATACTAGCTTCACTGAAGATCAATCAAATAAGCTCCAAAATGCTTTCAATTCTGTCCCAAGGATATTAGAGACCTGGTGGTTTTGGTTTGTTTTTGGTTTGTTTTTTTTTTTTTCTGTTTTTGAGAGGAGCAGAGACTCAGAAGCATTCTTTATGGAAATATGACCAAAACTAGACATACTAAATGAAATAAGTACATGAGGTTTCAGCTGTGTAGGGTTAAGTTCACATGAAAAGAGCTATCCTATTTTTTTTTTCCTACTGAAGGTTGACAGGCAGATATACAGAGTAAGAGCAAATAAGTAAAACATTTTCCTTTTACTTTTGGGTACAGGACCTAAATATAGTTCATTTTTGGTCTTTCTGGCCCTGCTAAAGCAAACTTACCTCAGTATAGACTTTATATCATTGATATTGTCATAGGTCTAAATTAAATAAAGTTTTCTTCATTACTCTGTGATATTAATGTAAAATACATATTTTGGGGCTATTGTTATTGGAATAGCAGCAGCACTGGCACCCTTTATGGTCTTTCATGTTCAGCTAATATGGACTACTTTGCTTTCATGTTGTTCCTTCTGCCATCCATTGAAATGTGGAATTTTTTCTGAAGTATGACTCATCTACAAAAAAAAAACTTATACATAGTCATCCTTTCATTTTATTTAACAAATTGACAACCTTGTATTTTATTTCAGTAAGTCTTCCCCATCTTCTTCTAATGTGCCACACTTGTGTGATTGCCTAATACTGCTGAACTAAGACAGCAGCAACAACTTCTCCAATGCCAAATCTCCTTTGCATCATTAGGGATGGTCTATGAAGCAAATTTCTCACCTTTTCTTTGTGAGAAAAGGAAGCAAAGCTGACAAACTTCCCTTCATTTGTTCATCAGTCTTTATTAAATAGCAAATTTAATATCAACATCCTTGCATAAGACAAGCTACTGAAGTCTTTCAGCATGAAAATTAATGCTGTTTAAAATTAAACTTGCCTTTGGGTTTCATATAAAAATTAACATTGTAATCTTTGTATGCTATGTTGTGAAGCCTAAATGAATGCTTAATAATGGAAATAATGAAACATGGAGCATGTGTGGGGGTACATTGTAGTTCATATAGTGAAATGTTAATTGATGTAACCAGTGCTAAGAAATCACTGAATTTATTTCTGCTCTTTTTCTCTCTGCTGCACAATGTGAAAAACTGTGGAATGGTGATGTGACAGCAGGAGTCAGGATCTTTTCATGCAGATTATTCACTTAGAATAAAAACAAAATATTGAATACTGTTTCTTTTTGCAAATGTGTAATTCATTTCTATAGCTGACTGCATTAATACAAGATAAGTATTAAATCCAAAGAAATATCACACAGGTACCTTTAAGCAACTACTTCAGAAAGCCAAACCACAGTGTGGATTTCCCTTTACTATTGATATTGCTTACTTAGGTTTTCATATTACCAAAGTTTATTTTTAGAATCCAACTCTAGAGAGCATTTGTGTTTCCAAAAGTAAAAACACTAGTCTGATCGCAATGCTCTGTTGGAAAAATATTGTCAAACAGCATCCTTTCTGCCATGTTTTGATTTTCAATGAAAGGTAATTCCTCTCTTCAGAATTAAACAAATTAAAGCCAAATAGGACATTTCTAATTTGTTTGACAAATGGATGGTAAATCCAAAACCATTTTAATGAATGAACACACCATAAATGCACCTGACGAAGGGGATCCAGCAAGATTGTACATGAATGCAGAAGAGAAATGCTGGCCTGTAGAAAGTGATGAAGATGTGTAAGTTATTCCTCATTTTTACTGAGTTACGAGCTGGGAGGAAGTCTAGGGATTATTTGAAATTATTTACATAACATTCTTATAAGCTTTGAGTGATCACCAGATGACTTACACTGAGAACATGGTCCAGAAAGAAATCTTCACACCTACCCAAAACCTGATACAATCAAAAATTGCAAATAAAAATATGTGGACATTTTCTCCATTTCTAAGCCTGGTAACACACATGAAAATAAAACTGAAAGTGAATACAGCCCAAGACATCAAATCAGCAATTGCATTATTCATAGTTTTGTCTATGGATATTACTATGTACAAAAGTGCACACTGGACACAGTGTTTCCTCATGATCCTTTTTTTTTTCTCATGATCCAGTTTTTCCATGACTTTTGAGAAGAAGTCTGGAAAACGGTGATTTAATTAACAAAATCAAGAAAGAAAAAAAAAAAAGTTATGTAACCATGTCCTGCACCAGCTGGAAGGATCAAAGACATATGAACACCATGTAGTTTCCTCAGTCACATATAAATATCCCTTCTTTCTCTGTCCTTTCCAGTACAAAGATTTAATTTTTTTTAAATGCTCACTCAGAAGAGAATGCTCTGTCTTGTGGAAAAGTTTCTTCTGTATGCATCTCCAGCTCAAATGATTTTGTCACGTAATGGATTTGGTCCTTGTGTACAGTGAATACAATCCTACTTGTACAGGCTTTGAATCTTGCTGGAACAAGTGGAATGCAAGGTATTAAAATTGGTGCTAGAAAAGTACTGCCTGGTAAGTGGGCACTGTTAGCCCCCCTGAGTTCTGTTTTTTTTCAGATAGTTTCAGGGTTCTTCAGGTAAACCTATGAGAACTGTAGTGATCAAATCCTTGCCTGCCATAAAGGTCTTTTATGCTGTTCTGAGATGACTGCATTGCCATACTGTAGTTATAGTTGAAATTTACAGCTACTTCATCTTTTTTTTTTTTTTTTTTTTTATGCTGCTGGTAGGCTGTAAGCCACAGTGGTGTGAGTAAGTATCAGTCAGAAGTAGATACCGGTTTTTTTTAGTTATTTTTTTCCTGCCTCGCCACCCTTGTATGCCCTCATCTTTCTCTTCAGCTACCCTTATTAAAAGTAGGCACATGACCATTGTACTGCTCAGTGACCTAGGAGATATTTTATGTGATGGATTTGTTTCTGAAAAGCTTGCAACCAACATACAAGCAATTAGAGGCCACTTTATTTCCTGGTAGTACTAAGGCCTCCTGCTGTCTGGTTTAGACTGGCAGATGCAAATAAGGCTTTGAAAAGATCACTGTAAGTCATTCAGACTGATGTAGTCCTTTCATTTCCCACAATGCATTCAAATCCACATGAAAATCTGTTTCACATGTTATCAATAGTCAGCCAAAGCTCTTTTCTTGGATTTCTTAATTTATGGTACAAATCATATACTATTTAACAGCAAAACAGAAAATGAGAAGCAACATCCTTGGAGCCTGAACAACAGAAGAGTTCTGTTAACATGATGCAGGAGTTTTCATTATTCTGAGCTTGCACTTTCAGAGCCAGTCATTTCTCAGCCCAATTAACCTGCCCTACTGTGCAGTCCATGTAAGGCATGAGGCAATTAACATTTATATAATAAATAAACAATTAAGGAATGTTTTGATTTCTGGTTACACATTTTGTCATTCAAATTGCATTGAACTTTCTATCTACCTGGGATTTGCTCTTTGAAACACTTCCACTTCCCATTTAATTTTACCAAGTGTCTCTGCTCTTACATCCAGAAGTACAGCATGTATAAAAATCAAACTGTAAAAAGGTGCCAGTTCATCAATGTAATAAGCAAAGAACAGAAATCATAAGCATCCCTAATCCTTTAGTAGCTCTTGTCACTAAGTACTGCTTAATTTTACTAATTAAAAAAAAAAGAAGTTAAAATGTTTTCTGATTTTTTACTGAAGCTTGTAGTAACTGAGAACAAACTCTGGTCCAGATTTCCAAATAATTTTGGCTAATAACTGACATGCATTCTCCTTATTAATGTTTCTGAGAACACTACTGATTTTACATCTTTCTATTCAATAGTGACTTTTGTTAGGTATGGGTACAAAATTTCTGGAGTATTTCTGCAATACAGTTCTTTACCACTGATGATCTTGGGTTATGACTTTGAAAATGATCACTGCTTTGATTAACACCATCATTTCTTAATGTATATCTATAAAATATCTGTAATTTATAGGGTCCACAGATTATCATTATTACCCCAGAAATTCATAGTAAAATGTGATTCATTGAATCATTCAGATTGGGAATGGAACTAGTTAATCACATCTATTAATCTCATTAGCTTTTTAATGACTAGCTAATAATTAGTTATTAACATCTATTCTGACAGATTATGGTACTAGTTTCATAATGATGTCCCTGTAGGTAGAACCACTTGCATAAGAGGTCAGTAATGCCCTTCACAGGCATTGAGGGTTAATCTGCAGATTTGTCATCATCAACATCACACTATAAAACCACTAATGAAATAGAAGTGAATGGAGATGAAAGGAAGTCAGGATTTTAAGATTCAAAAATATTAAAAATCTTTTTAGCACAATCCATAGGTGCAATTCTCCAAGGATAAAAATTATTGAGCATTACTATTAAATACATGGCTACATTAAATATGTATCAAAGGAAAGAAAATGTATACCTTGTAATAGTTTCCGTGTATTCAAGCAGATGGAATACATCAATATTTTCTAGCTTTTAGTATTCCATGAAATAACAATCACAAATGCCTGTGGTATCAAGTCAGCTTTACCCAATCATGCATTAAAAGAATTCCACAATCTTGTAAATTCAATAATTTTACATTAAATGCAGCCCGGACAGGGAAATTCATCAATCTTTTAATTAATAAATAATTTTTTTTTGGGGAGGGTTATTTATATGCATCATTAAAATTCTAGGATTGTGCATGCAAAAATACAGGACACAAAAATATCTAGGAAAAATGTTTATTTTATACGCAAGATAAAAAATAAACAAAATAAAAAGTTTATTTTATAGGCAAGAAAAGGCTTGGGTGTAAATAGTCAGTCGGAAGAAAAATCAGAAGTTGTCAGAAGATGACACACATGCTATCGAGCTGAACACCAACCTAACAAAGAACAACAGGCCTAGAAGTTTCTGGTTGATAAAATGTATGCAAATGTATGTAACATTGCCTATAAGATTAAATAAGTTAACATCTTAGCATATGTGTCCCCAGGAGAAAATCTTACTTCTTTTTGCAGAAGTTATATGATATGAGAGTAGTCTGAGCAACAAAATGGCAAAAGTTCCAGTGGACAGATGATATTTTCTATGAGAAAATGCCACTGCAAATCATACCAGTTGTAGATTACAGAGTGTATTTTATTCCATGAACCATGTATAGCCTGGAAATGTCTTGTATTTTGAATGTAAATTGTCAAGTGCGTGAATTTTAGCTCATGCAACTATGAAAACCTATTTCAGAACCATTATCCAAATCCCTTTTAATACAGTAATTTTCATTGCTTGCTAAGTGCTTTCCAACACTGCTTCTTAAGAAAGAAAACAAAATTAATGGTGCCCATCTGTTCTTGCATGATTTTTATTTCAAGGTGATTTTATTTGGTTCACTGTTTCTGAGAAAATAAGTACATTTACAGACATATGAAAATTTCCCAAACACTACATATTTTGCTGTCAGTAGTCCAGTTAATGAAAATCAGGGGTTGTGGGAAAGCAGAAGGAAACAGGGCATTACCTTTAGTCTCTGCAGCAATTTAGCATGTGCCACACAATAGCAAATTTATGATAAGAACAAAGTCATGTATAGTAAGTCAGGGAAGAAGTCTTCAATAAATACCAATGATATTTGATCAAGTAGATAATGGACTATTGGACCTTAGATAACAGATTGATTCATTCAGAAAATAAACACTGCAACTACATTCCAGGACTAAGAACTTCAAAGGTTGGTATGTCTGATATTTTTCCTCTGTTCAGTAAATTTATCTCAGAAACTGATATGGTTTCTCTCTGACTCTGAAATTTAACATAACTAGATTTTTACATAGCAGTAACTACTATGCTATGAACACACAAATACAGAATTCATTTTGTCCAGTGACAGGATTTTACTTTGCATCTGACTTCTCCTGTAAGGAAGAAATGATGAAATAGTATTCCATCTGGTTAATCATTTATTCTGTATCTTCTTTCTCTTCATTGTCATACCTTCCAGGTCTAAAGCACTACATCACTATCCAAAACAGACTATAAAAGAATAGCTGAATTATTCTTAGCAACTGAAATATTAGTTTCTGTTAGAGTATACCAACTCCATGCTACAAGGCTACACTAAATTCCTACCTTTCTTCCTCTGAAACACCAAACACAGCACTATGGAATTTGAAACTTCAAAAAGGCTGAACATTAACCCGGCAAAGTTGTGGGGGTTTTTTGATATCTGATTCAACCAACGAACAATACCAAAAGTAAGAGTTTTATCCTTTAAAAGATTATATATATATATATATATATGATCTGCAAAGTAGCTAGCATAAGATTTGCAGAACTTTAAATATTTTGAAAATCAGTTCATAAAATAATGTAATATCCTGATTTGGAAGGAACAATGAGTCTAACTCCTGAGTCCACACAGAGCAACCTAAAAGTTAAACCAAGAGTGTTGTCCAAATGCTTCTTGACCACTGACAGGCTTGGGATCATGACTACTTCTCTGGGAAGTTTGTTACAGTGTTTGACCACACTCTTAGTAAAGAACTTTTTCTAATATCCAGTTGCATGTGGCCAAGTGACTTGAAGATTTTACTTTGAAGTTATTTTAGTACACATTAATGTTAACTTTCACTTGATGAATACAGTGCTTGTTACTGTAAGAGGATCTTGGTTCAAAACCTCTTTTACTTCAGTGAAAAGGTTCCAGTTACTTTTAATTAATTTTGGTCAAAATTTAAGCCCAGGAAGACACTTAAGCACATACTTTATGGGATTATTCCCATTAAAGTGAAACTGAAAATAAAACTGAAGTAATGGCTTTGTACTGAACTGGAACCTGGTTATGTCAACAGACATTCTAACCACTAATTTATTAATCAGAAAAATGGAATTAACTGTATCTTACAGTATAGCTGCTACTTTATTATGAAAACTGATTTATTCTAAACCTTGAAAAAGCTCCTCCAACACATAAATTTAAAAAAAAAATCAAAGGAATTTCACATTAATTGGCTGATGTAGTAAGATCACCTCAGGGCTGGAGGAATCTTCTGATTTACCGTTACATAATTGAGAGCAGAGATGGCCTTTTATCTTAAATTATGGCTATGAAAGTGCCAAATAAGACACCTCTTTTAAATCAACATGCTCAGGATTTACTGTACTGTAATGCAGAGAGGATGACCCTGGACTTCCAGCCTTTTGGGAACAATCATTATCTGAAACCTCCAGGTTAAGGGGTATTCCAATAGTTTTTTCTTCTCTTTAACACTGGGCCTGATATATAGCTGCAATAAACAGTGGGGATATTGAAGCTTACATTAGTTGTTAACTTTTTATTATATATACTTGAATTGTTCAAATTGATGGGCCTTATCCCCTTTTTTTGAAATCTGTAGATCAGTCTGTTTATCTACAGGAATTAGATTTACAGATTATATCTGATTTAATTTCAGCAACAATATAAGAAACAATGTAATTGTTAAACCTTTATTTCTTCTCTCAAGAATTCTCTGTCTCTTGGCTTCTTTGAACATAAATCACATATTATCACTAGGTTGGGCATAAAAAAAAAATCAGAAAAAGCAAAGAACAGCCAAGACAAAATCATATTTGAGAAGGACATGTAAAACAAGGAGCAAGATCAGCACTAAATGAACACATTTCTCTATAAATGAGAGGGTATATAAAAAGAATGAATTGAATAACTTGAGTTGAATAATTATATCAATGCAGTTAACATCTCATTAAGATTAGTAGATTAAAAATAATATGTGAGATGTGATTTCACTGGACTTTACATACTTATATCAAGAGCTAGCAAAGATGTGATGTTGAATCTGTTGATTATATTTTGGTTTTTTCACTGACTGCAGAGATTAAAACTGTTAGTCCATCCCCTGTTCATGCAGGATAAACTAGTGTAATCAAATCAATTTAATGAAAACATTAAAAATGAATCATTAAATGGGGCAGTGTATATCTCAGTGAGTAAAAAAGGAATATAATGTAATGAAATCAGTGCAAAAAGCACTGTACACTAGCTAACTCTCTGGCCCATGACCAAAGTGAACAATTTAGAACAAAAGTATTTTTTAGAAGTCATGATGGTCAGCTGCCAGTCTGCATCCCGAACTAATATGCTGGTACATAACTTTAAATAATACTGTGACACAGAAGACATTTCTTATCTAAGTATTTCAAAACAATGCATTCTTATGATGGCAATTAAAATACATGCCCGAAGGAAAATGGCATTTCTGCATTGTAGAAAATTCCATTATACACATAGCTTCATTCTGACCTGACATAAAAAATAAACCAGTTCTTACTAATGAATTATTTTGGGGGAAAAAAATATTTTAGGTAATCAGATGTTACATTTTTATGTAAATGAAAAATTTATAATGAATTTGCATATTTTACTTATTAATATTGGCAATAAATTTTGAAAGACTCTTTTCAATAGAAATAGAAAAACACCATTTTATGGTGTTTGGAACATCTGATTTCATAGTGGTTTGATTTTCTTAGCAAAAAAATGTCAAAATTCACAGTCAACTCCAAGGTGTAATATGAGAACACGTAACTTTCTATCTAGAAAAAAAAAAGTCTGTTATAAACTGTCATTGTTTGTCTACATGTGTTTTATTATTAATAGGAGGAAATGTGGAATCCATCATGGTGATTTGATACTTATCTTTGTTAAGTACTTTTTATTAGGTGGAAGTATGATATATTTTGGGAAACCAGTCTAGACAGAAGAGTAAAAGTGAAGATACTAAAAATAAATCTGAGATCAAGTTTGGTGTTTCCCCTGTCTTTGCCTAAATAATTGAAATAATTGTATGGAAAACTCATCTTGCTCTTTCTCATACACACAAATTGTGGACAAAGCAACTTTCTTGTTTTAAATCTGGTATAGATAAATAGGAGTAATACTTAGATGATCAAATAAGATAAATACTTAAAATTCAATGAATTTGTACTTAACTTGCCTAAATGTTCAGACTTAATCTGCTATTGATCTGTTTCAAATGAACAGCAAATTGCAACAGTGTAAGATTAGGTAATTATTTCTCGCTATTTTATTGTTCTTGCTGCAAAGCCATTATGAACACATTGTGAAAGCAAGGACTGAACACCCACTTGCAGTTTGAACTCTCTGTACTCACTCCTGGGGAGAACTTCTACTCTCTCTTCCCAGTGTGATTCCAGCCCAGGGTTTCTGTTTCTTTGCAGATCTTCATTTAAGTTTGTGAAGGGTCGAAGTATAGCTTAAGAGTCTCTTACAGCTTTGTTAAATGACAGAATGACAGTCAGTGGTTAAATTTCTAAGGTTACACAGCTTAACTTGCCTCCGTACAATAATTTCATTTTGATGCAGCTTCACCTCTGTGTGAGCATGTGTGTGTGTGTGTGTATGTCTGCATAAGCTAATTAGAAGGCAGAGATAATGAGAGGGATGAGCTTTAGAAGAGATGTTAACATTTGTCTGTGTTACTTTTATTTTTGATTATCTACTCCCAGGATTACAGTTTAAAAGGAATACTATGTTTCCTAATATCAGCTAATTTCCAGCTGAGTGCTTTTTCACAGTGACTATATAAGATGTATCTTCTGCAATTCACTTCTGTATTAATTATATTAAACTATTGCTTCTGGTGCTTTCTCTTCATCTTCTCTTTTCTCTTTTCCAAAAGCATGTGAAACACTCTCTGCTCCTGCATTTGAACTTCCTGTTTGGGACTCTGCATTTGGCTACTGGCATTTTATTATAGCATGGTGATAAACCAGGTGTCATGCTCTCATTCTGTGTTCCTGGGGCTGAGCCACCTGCTTGGAATTCTGTCTCACGAGGAACTCTACAGTATAATCACCTTTGTTTGTACTTTCTGCGACTTTGCCAACAATTCATGCCTAAGGCTTTTAGAGTGTCTGCAGCAAAACGATACCTGAATATGTAGGGATGAAAAGTTAGACTTGTAAGTTCTTCAAATACAGATTAGAAATACATATATACAGCTAAACTTTTGATGAGTGCTGTTCATGGAAATTTTTCCTCTGTGCAAAGTTGAAACTTTGTTTCACATTGTGGTGAACTTAAAAAAACGTGATCAGAAAAAATATTTTCTCTCAGTAATTAAAAAAAAATAATATTTTTAATTACCTGTGTTTCTGTAATTAGATTGAAGTTCCAAGTATAAGAAATAAGTGAATATTTATTACATAGAAAAGGTTGATAGGGACTATCCAGACAATTTAAAAAACTTTAAAGACATTCCTTACCAACAGTTACATTCCTCAAAGTCAGCCATCCCTTGCAAAAGTTTCTGGTTTGGTTCATTTACTTTTTTCAGATGAAACAATTCTGCAAAACAGTCCTGACCAGCTCTGTAGTGTAATTATTTGCATTAATTTATTTTTTAGTGCTATATTTCCAACCAAATTTTATAATATTTCTGCAGTTATAAGGCTTCCCATAATATTTTTTATCTTGTACTTTGTAAATAGTCCAATATACCGAAAAGCAAAGATATTATTTGCAATGTAGTGTTGCTAAAGTATGTGGTATTTACTATCCAAATGCTTCAGAAATATTTGTGCAAAGAGTAAAGTCAATGATCCGAAAGCTCATTGAAATCAATGGGAGTCTTTCCATTAAATTCAATGGGCTTTGGTCCAGGCTGTTTGTAATTACAGGCTGACATTTCAAAATCTGCCTAAGGGAGCTGGAAGTCTAATACTCATTAAAATTAACTGGGCATCTAGCTTTACTAGGGTGCTTTGGAACTCACTACTGCAGTTTATATAAATGAGTGACCTGTTTATGAGTCTCAGTTAGTTACATTAAAGCTCCAAGGAATCTATAATAATATGTCTTATACTCTATGTTAAACAAATGTGCTTTCGATTGTATTACTAGATAATGGGTATTTTGCTGCAGAAAAGTATTATCTAATTGTAAGAGACATATATGTATATAAAATTATCATAGAATTGACCAACACTGGCTTATACAATGGCTTGTTTGACAGCTTAATAATTTTCAATTTTATTGATTTTAAGAAATGATCTTGAATATTTGGAATTTATTTGTAATGAGAACTAAGCCACTGCACTGAAAAATTATTTTAAACTATAAGATACCTGATATGTTATCATTTTTCTATCTGCAGCAGTTTGTGATATCCTGGGTTATATCTATGTCATTCAGATCTATACCTACATCTACAGGTACATCTGTCCATCTACTGTTTAAACATCCCCAAAGTACTGAGCAAATCGTCCTTCATTTGAAAAAGTTTCTTGAACTGTGACTGACAAATGTTACCTCTGGCATTTCCTATGGATGCCACATTATATTATTAAGCCAATATATATAAGGTAAGTTACTTGAGCTACTGTCACTTATACACATTATGCAATACCAGATCAAATTTGTGAGCTCTGTTGATTAGTTGTAAATGTCACTTGTCAGAGTACCATTTGGTTCAGTAGTAACATGCTCAAATTCACCTATTATTTTAAGCTCACCAGAAGTTCTATCCTTACACTTATAGCTGAACAGTTCACTGTCAACTGTAAGTACTCTTAAAGGATTTTTAAACTATTCGGGAACAATAGGACAATGTTATGTGTAGACGTCCTGATTTATGAAAGCATAGAAGCATAAAATGGCTAGGGATGGAAGGGACCTCCAAAGGTCATCTAGTGTAGCCCCCTGAAGTGAGCAGGAACACTCTCAAATAGACCAGGCTGCTCAGATCCTTGTCCAACCTCACCTGGAATAGCTCCAGGGATGGGACTTCAACCACCTCCCTGGGTAGGCCTATTCTACTGTTCTACCACCATGTATCAAAATAAATGCATTGATAAAATATTTATGTGTATGTGATATGCAGTTCATTAGTGAACATGGTTTTATTTAAATTAATTGTGAATCATAATTTCCCAAGATGCCTTATTATGGCGTATGATTTTATACATAAAGTATTATTGCTATTAAATTACTACTCAGACAACAGAAGTGTGTATCGAATACTATTGTACCAACAAGAAAACTCTCTAAGTGGTCAGATACAAGCAGATCAATTATTTGATCTCATGTACAAACTAATGTGAAATAGAAACATTTCAAAATTGTATCTGGGGCAAAAATAAAGAAGCTGCTTAAACATCTGATCAGTTGAAACTAGTAATCTGGCTTCTGAAACTGCAAAGTTTTTTGAAGTGGAATTATGTTCCTGTTTCAAACAAACAGCAGCCTCCTCTTTCCCTCCTAGTGAGAGGCTTTGTATACTGCTAAATCTGGTTCCAAGACAAAGAGTAGCGATTGCATATTTTTATTAGCATTGTGTTACATTTCTTGCAGGCCACTTACAGTTTTCTGCTTTTGAGGCAATTGTTGGCCTGTCCTCTTGGTTGAAGAAAGGGTGTAATTATTTAATTACAAATTAAAAAACATAAACCA
>JAOEGS010002386.1:11108-24123 GCA_025447755.1 Corythornis vintsioides
CAAGGCAGAGGCGGGAGGGGGGGGGGGGGGGGGGGGGGGGGGGGGGGGGGGGGGGGGGGGGGGGCCGGCTGCTGAAGGACCAGATTGGGAAATTCGGGAGCTGGATCCCAGGAATATCCTGCTTTACAACCAACCTGGCTCCTCGCTCACAAAAACACCCCAGCAAACTGTAGTGCAAAGTGCCAGGAGTAGCCTCCAATAGCTGCTGTGTGTGCTGCAGATGGTCCGTCTCACTGTTACCTTCCCAGATGGGTAGAGGATTGAGAGCAGCAGAAGCAGGGGGTCTCCTCCACAGCAGGTGGATCGCCAGCCACTCGTTCACTCTCTCCAATCCATCCCGACAAGAACAGCTTCGTCACCAGAGGCATCTCCTGCCAGGGTGCACGGGATTATGGCAAGGTTATTCATCTTGCTTTGCTGCATCCCCCCACCCCCTGCATTCAGCAGCCTGCACCGAGATGATTGCCAGCTCTGGCTCTGTCCCTGTTCTACTGCATTTCGCTCAGCCCTCTGGTGCTGCAAGTGAAACACAGAGGAGGGAGGAATACTAATAAGGTGGTTAGCTACAGTTTCTTTAAGACATTCTACATACTGGGTCTGGGGGGGGTGGGGTGGAGGGCCATTTTCCACGGGGAGATCAGAGCTCTTCGCAGCTCAAACCTGGTGTCTTCGCAGGCCGAATTACTCTGCAGCATCACTTCGTTATCACAGCCAGCAATCATCTTTTCCTTAGAGTAAGACGAGGGTACTAAACGCTCTAGAAGATTAAGATGTGAGGGAGAGGGTGTGTGGATGTGTCTGCCTGTGTGTAAAACCTGCACTACACCCAGAAGAGCACGTTAGGTTAGGAAATGTGTTCCAAAGTGACTCACTTCAGCACTATTTCAGAAGTCATTCTTGCATCCTGCAGCAGTCAGGATTTTAAAATCAGCACTATATTATCCATCTCTAGATTATACAGCAATATGCAGAGTCAAGTAAATATTTTTAGAGAAGAAAGGATTTCTGGCAGGAAAAGAAAAATTGAGTAAGTCAGCAGAGGCAGACACCCAGCTCCGCATTTATGAAGGTGCTTGAAATTCCCTCCTTGATGGAGATTTGCTCTGCAGAAAGCTTCCTAGTTGTGAAATGAGTTCAAAGTTCTCAGCCCAGCAGCCACAACAGATTTTCTGTGCATTGTCCAAGAGGCTGACTCATGCTTGCAGCAGCAGAATACCCAGGTTCATGCACCAGGGCAAGTCCCAGCTGGAATTCACTTGCATGAAATATGAAAACAGTCCTGTCACCTTTGCTTTCCCACAGGTCATTCAGCTCTTTTGCATTTGGTTCAGGATGCAGGCACTGCTGTCTCACTTGGCATCCATCATGCCCAATTTTTGCAGCAGACAACACTTTGAGACTCCTTCAAGAACCTGCAAGCAAAAATAAACTATTCTTCAGCATCAGCTTGGGGATTACTACAGCAAGTAATAACTGCGTGGGACTGGTAAAGAACCAGTAGGTAGGTCTGAGTACCCAACAACAGAGCTTCCTGTAGAATGCTCTCCATGAAATGAGTTCAGTGCCATCTCACATCAACTCAGCTGTGATGGAGCAAACAGAGCTGGAAGTGCCCCTGTAGGTTTGAGTAGCCCATAGGCTAGCTGGCAATGAAGCCTGGAAGCACTGACCACAGCACTGTGACTGCAACTTTGGCACAGAGGGCTACAACCTGATGTGGCACTGTCCAGAAACCCTGCTGCCAGAAAATTTAGTACTGACACTGAGTAAAAAACCTTCTACTGGTTAGTAACCCATGCAGTTTTATCAGGCAGGGATACAGAATCACACAGCATGAAAGGCTGGATCTCCACTGGAGCCAGAGAGAGAAATACAGAGAACTGTATCAGGAGATGGAAGACCATCCCTGTTCCACTAATCACATGTAGCCACTTGTGCTTTGGGTCACTTTTCTAGCTTCACTTGGATTATAATTTATATCTTTCTCTATAAATAAGTGTAATGTAAACAGGAATTGTTTTTTCCTTCACAGCAATTATTTTTCTCTCCACAAGCCATCCTATTCCCAACACTCCACAACACCTTGTGGTTCTGTTGAAGCTCCACCAGACCACACAGCAGCATCTTGTTCATCCTCAAACATAACCAAGCTTATCCACATACAAACACAAGCATCTTGGACTGAATGTTCATCTAGCCAGAATTTTGCCTGGGTTGGCCACTGCCATCAGATCAAGGGAAGCAAACAACCTTGAGGTTTGGTTTTTGTTTTGTTTTGTTTTGTTTTTGTTGTTGTTGGGTTTTTTTGTTTGTTTGGTTGGTTTTTTTTGCTTTTTTTTGTTTGTTTTTTTCCAAAGTCCCTCAATGATTTCTTTGCACCATTTATCTTGTTTTTTTATGTTAACCTGTTTGACTTGGTGAACCTCAAATCCACATGGTATTTGTCAGCCCAGCCTCCTTACTTCATTTTCAGCAGCTTTGTCAAGGAACACTCATATTTAAGACTACAATTTCCACACTGAGAAATCTCTTAGCAAGACCATAGCAGGGTGGAAGATAATTTCATCAGCTCATGTGGACAGCCTAAGGATGTCACTGTGCACCACCAAGCACCTCTGGCTTTTGACATCTGAGGAGTTTAGACTAGTGCCAGCTGTCCCAGATGAACACCCCAGTTTCTCAGCCACCACTTCCCTCCACCCAGCCCTAGAAGTCAAAAAACATGCTCACAAACTCCAATTCCCCAAATCCTACACAAATGTTGTTTCAATATATGGTTTCCCTCACCACCATCCCATAGGAAAATTGTATTTTTTTTTCCTCTGCTTAAGTGACCATCAAAAATATTTGAAGGACAGGGACACAGCCTGGGTCTGTAAGAAGAAAGTCAGGACAGAGACATCCTTAAATACTGCATCACCCTTTAAAAAAACAATACAAAAATTACTAAGCTAAAACTAAACACCTTGAATTGATTTCTCCTATCCTGAAGCAGCACTGAAAGCAAAAAGATTATGGTGTTACACTATTACATTTCAGTTATATAGAAGATTTTTATTTTCTAGGCAGAGACTCCATTTTTTTTTCCCTGTTGGTCATAAATCTCTTCTTGACCTTTACCTTAATATACAATTAGGTAAAATAAAATAGAACAACTGGAAGCTGTTAATACTACATATATCTTAAACAAGTATTTCCAATGCTTTAGTTCTCCAGTAGCTTGGACTATCCTCTCCACACCTCTCGTGCCCACCAGCAGTTGATTTACACTGACACCAGTTTTACTGACTGCAATTAAGAATGCCTGAGGGAGAGTTTCATCAGTAGTCCTGCTCTGGAGAGACTGCCATTTTCCCTCCAGCCCCAACTCCTGCTTTCCTTTCAAGTCTCCTTTGTGTGCACAGGAATTCAGCCAACCTGTTTGATACTCAGTACTGGGAGATGCATTGCTAAATGAGGAAAAACAAGATGAGGGGAAATTAGCTTTATTTTATCAAAAAGTTGTGCTTTCCATATTTATCTCAAACTGCAGGCTGACTCTAGCTGACAACCAAGACTATATCAGGACAAGTCAAAGTGTCTTCTCAGATGCTTACAACTGTGGAAGATTTGGGATAATGAGGAATAATTCCTAATTTCACAATTCATAAGGACAAAGAGTTCTGTGTCAGAGAGCCCACTCCTGCACATGAAGTCATGGTGAAATATATTTTCATACTTTTTAGCTTAACCTAAACTACATCCGAAATAAGACTGAAATGTCTTCCCAAAGGGGACAAAAGCTTGTGAGTGCCAAGAGGCCTGCAGCTTCTGGAGAAGTTAAAAAATAAAAGCTGCTTTAGATATATCAGCATGGTCATCTATTTGGAGGCTATCTGTATAAAAATTAATCATACCTTATACACAACTGCACTCTCAAGAGAGTGTCTTGCATGAAGGAGGAAGATGGTATATAAATGGGAAACAGAAGAAAATCTAGTTCTGTTTTTAGGTGGATCAAGTAATTGCATTTGATTGTTACCTTGGCAGTTCCCTCATGAAATTCAGAGATGAAAGGCATCTGTTATGTCCACCTCAACCAGGTTCACCTCTTAGTTACTTCTCTCTAATGTACATTTACCAGCTTGCAGTCTAATTTTCAAGTCTGAGTAACAGAGTCTCCATCACTCTTCATGGGATATTGTTTCAGAGCCTAATAGATCTCATAGTTAATGCTGAAATGGCCCCTGCATGAGCACCGACTTACTACCTCAAAAATGCATATGCTGATAGAGGCTGTGAGAGGCTTAGACAACTTATTTTCCTATTAAACTTTTTTTTTGGTCATCCATTCCATCCAGATCCCTCATGCCATTAGGCCTTTTTTACCCAAGAAATTCCTTTACTCTTTTTACTGCCACCTACCTATCACCACAGGCAACAAAGAACAAAAGATCAGCTTTTCTTGTGATAAATTTCAAGCTTCCAGCTGACAGATAAGAGCAGATTCTTTTGGACTTCAGGTAGTTCTTCTCCTCACTCAAACGAGGGCAGCACTTGCAAGTACATGCTTTAGCATCAGGAATTCTAAGAACATTAGGATGCCTACAGGTGCATCTTTCTTCCTAGTCTCGGAACAAATAGCATTTAACTACCCTTGGAGACAGAAATCCTTTTACTCTCAAGTAGATGTACGATCACAAGCTTCTCCTTTTCTCTGTTAAAAAGAATTAATACCTCAGGGTACTGTCATTTTCATCCTGGCATCCAGCCCAGCCCCTCCAAGCCCCAGGGGGTGCTTGAGTGACCATCTCAGACACAGATCCATCTCCTGCAGGTGCTTATGTTTTGCTTTAGCAGATTGCTAACAAGGGTTAAACTGCAGTCACTCCACAAGCAGCCTCCTAATGTGTCAAAAGCTCCCTCTAAATACTGAGAGGTCCAATGATTAGTGGCAACAGCCATAAGAAACAAACATTTTTTTTTCCTAGGGTTAAAATTCCAAGAAAACACATTAAAAAAAATTGTTCTTGTTAATTCTGCCTTAGTGTTCTTTGTCAGTCCTGGAGCAGGAACATGATGTCTTCCTCTGCTTGACAATTTCTGTTCTATACCTCCTTGGCCTGGGTGATGCAGAGATAAAGGTTTCCCTGTACTGTGATCAATACACAGACTCACATCCTGCTTCTGCCTCAATCACCTGCATACCCTGCAGCCTGCTGCAATTACTTAAAGCACAGTTAAAAGGACCTGAAGAGGTTCACCAAATATATTTTGGAGGTGTAATGAAAAAGGATGAAATTGGGTATGAGCTCCCTCTATTACCTGCCATCGTGGTGAGCTTGTTCTTTCTGCCACGGGCAAGAGAAAGAAATAAAAGGGAGTGGGGGTGAGAAGAAACTGTTATAGAGAAATTTATCTGCAGATTCTGGGAAAGAAATGCAATGATATCTTTGGTATACTTTGAGTTTGTTCAAAGAGTATTGATTAGAGTAGCATAGGGCCAAAAAAATCAAAGAGGAAAATGAGGGGTCAGGGAGAGATAAGGAAGCAAACAGCAAATCAAGAAGCTTGAAAACTTGTGACTAGAAATGAAACCCCCAAAGATCCAAACCCAGGTTTCACGTAAAAGAAAGCTGAAGGATTACACAAGAGGCAGCACACATTCAAAACTCTGGAATTTACAATACAAGGGACGAAGTAAACACTTGAAATTTTTCAGAATAAATTTTTTTTAGCAGAAAGCTAAACAATCCAACTCCAACCTGCCTCCTTCCATTGCATGCTACTACATATAATAATAAACACCAAGCTGCATCCACTGCAAGATTTGCTGGGGTTCACTGGTTGCCCAGGTGCTACCACTGACTGTTCCATGACTCTGGCTCAAGAGCAAATAAATAGAAGCTACTCATAATTTAAATGCAAGTGCAAATAATTTGTGTGGGAGAAAGAACATTTGCTAAATTGTCCCGATTAATTCAGAAGTAAGAAAAAGCTTTCTTAAATTTCAACTTTATTTGGGTCCATTAGCTGAAAACAGAAGAGTGGCAGAAAACATTGCTCTTGGGGAAAAAAAAAAAGCCACAGAGGAACTTGTAAAATCACTTTCAGGTCCTACTTATATCAGCAAGTTTTCACTAAGAATTGTTTCATAAAATTGATAAACGTTTAACTTGTAACCAAAACATGTATGATAATGAGATCATTTTCAGCTTTGGAAATGTCATGCAGAGGAAATAGTGTGAGCTCTAGCATAGCCCTCACTTTAAAAGAGACTGGACAAAGTAATATCACAACAGTGACTAACCTTGCACTGAGGGGGAGAGATCAGTTAACCTAATATTTTTCATTGCTGGCTTCCATGATCCAACAGAGAAAACACAAACAGCCAAGAGGATTCTCCACAAAGATACAAATGAAGAAAAAAAAAAAAATGTATCACCACATGGGATATTAGAAAAACTCCAACAATAAAACCTTGTTCATTTGTATTTGTAGTCCTTTTCAGAAGGACTGCATGCCAAGCTGTTGTGTTGATTATACAAGGCATAATCAAGGTTACTTAATTACACCAGTCACTCTATGTAAAATCAAAAAACCCTAAAAATACTCTGACAACTTCAAATTTTATTCAAAAAACCCAACATAGCACTTTTGGATTACATGTCTCCTGTCAAGTACCTCCTTCAGGCTAAATGTTTAAAATTAATTCAGAAACTTCGGAAAGCATAAATTGCAGGAAAAAATATTTTATTTGCTAAGGACTGTATCATAGCCAATCCACTGAATCTTTCTACATTTGGACCTAGGAATAAAGGGGTTTTATTTAGCATGAAGCTGCCCTCAGTACCAGAAAATTTCTGTTCACTGCATATTGAAAGCATTATGAACTTGCAAAATAAACATGCAAATCAAACATGCTTAGTTCACACCCATTCAACAGGGACTTAGCGCCAGTTGGCAGCTAGGCCACCAAGGGGCACTGGGCAGCCCAGACTAGGAAAAATGCACAGGCTGAGAGCAAAGGAAAAACTAAAATTTGCAGGAACACAAAGGTGCATTTGCACTAAGGGCTAAGAGGAAAATAATTACAGGGTCACAGACTGGAGCAGCTTGGAAAGGACCTTTCAAGGTCATCTAGCTCAATTACCCTGTAGGGAACAGGGACAGCTGCAACTAGAGCAGGGTGCTCAGAGCCCTGACCACCCTCACCTACAATGGTTCCAGGGATGGGGCACTGAACACCTCTCTGAGCAACCTGGGCCAGGGTCTCACCTCCCTCAGTGTTAAAAAAATTTCTTCTCTCCAGTCTGAATCTCCCTCTTTTAGTTTGAAGCTGTTACCCCTTGTCCTATCACAACTGGCACTGATGACCTCTCTGGGCAGCCTGGGAGAGGGTCTCACCACCCTCAGCATAAAACATTTCTTCCTTACCATCACCCCCTGCCCTGTCCCAACAAGCCCTACTAAAAATTCTGTTGCCATCTGGCCAACAGGCCTCTTGAAGCACCAAAAGGCCACAAGAAAATCTCTCTGGAGCTCTCTCTTCTCTAGAAAAAGAGCTGAATGTCATCCTTATCTCCTGGACTTTAATATCAATTTAAGAATTAGAAGCAGTAGGCAAAGCTCCTCAAAAGAAGAGGACAGGTCCCTTACTGCCAGATTACTTTTCCTGGTCAGCATCCTCATACAGCAAGAGCACACATTTTCCCTCTTGGTACTTCTTCTCTGTTATTTTTTGATCCACATTACAGTCAACACAACACACTTTTACACACTCCCTGAACATAGAACATTTACTCTCAAAAGAGGGCTCTAAGTCACAATAAGGTTCCCTAAGTTTAGAACTTTAAGACTCTTGAAGAAGGATTTTATTTCCCCATCTTCTTTTCATTCCGTACATCATCCCATAACCAGTATTTCCCATGAGCCAGCTAAAGGCAGCTTAAACACAATACCACAGACCCATTCCACTGATGAGACACCAGACACACTTCTCAGCTGTCCCAGCAAGGATCTTCCTCAGAACCCAAAGTCTTTCCATGAAATCCCAGGAAGGACAGAACCCTACCTCTAGACACACACACACACACACACAATAAATAAATAAATAAATAATACAGCTCCAGAGTAAAAAACAAAACAAAACAACCAACCACCCTTACCTCAAACCCCTTCATCCACAAGCTCTCAACACCCCTCCCAACTTCCAAGGCTCCATCTTGAAAAACTACCCAGAACCCCCCTCCCAATTGCCATTAAATACCTTCAAAAACATCTGCACTGTTCCCAGCCTGGCCCTAAATCCCCCACAGCTGGCCATGGGCAGGGTGTGTCACAGCTTGAAATCAAAACACCTGAGCCTCCTCCTATTTTAGCTCTCAGTTTTTAATCAGAAATGTTCTGAACTTCTGTTCCTTATTTAAAATGGGGGTCAGCATATCACCTTATTTAAGAACTGAGGAAAAGAACAGTGGAATATTAATATTCATTAAGCTCTCAGATGGTCTAAGGATAAACCCTGTGGAAAAGCCTCTTGCTTAATAATTCTGTTCAAAAGAAAGTGCTTAAAGCACTTGCAGTGACTAAAGGACAGGGTCAGGAATGGGGAAAAATACAAGTTTAACAGCATACTGAATAAACATGAGTCACACAGTGGCCAGCAGAAAGCACACAAAGATTATTCCTGTAGCTCCAGCTAGGCCCGGAGGAAGCCTGCAAAGTCCTGGGTGACTGCAGTGTTGCCCTCCATGACTCACACAGGCACGGAATTCCAGTGTGGTGGGGATTGGAAGGGATCTCTGGAGATCATCATGTCCAAGCCCCTTGCTAAGACGCCCGGAGTAGCCTGCAGAGTTCAGTCACAATGCTTGTGGCCTAAACAGCCATGCTTGCTATACCTGCTTCTTCCACCTAGTGTGTGATCTTCCCAACTGTTCAGTGCCCCAGTTATACTCACAAAGGCTAATCTTACCCAGTCCTAATTGTATTTCTGGGTTTTTTAGAAAATCAACATATGAATGATCTTCTCACTACTATAACCTTAAGGGATTTCCTCATCAAAGTTCTGTGTTTCTGCCCCCTGCTCCACACAAACCTGCATTGGTTTCCTGCATCAGGCACATGCTGCCATAAGAAAACCATAATGCGAGCCTGGTATCAATTTTTCTTTTGACTTGTAATGCTGATAAAAAAATTATATTTATCTTTATTTAGATAAATATACACCTATATTTAAGTATTCGTGTGAACCTCCATATAAACACCTTCATTCCTGCACTGTTGCAGCCACAAAAGATTAAACCTGTGACTCCATTGGCTTCATCATTACTTTACAAATATGAGCATCTGGCCTAAGGGACTCAGAGCAGCAAGTCATTGATGTCTGAGACCCCGAGTTACTGAGCAGAAATATTTTAACCCATGGAGAATGGAAGATGAAATACCTCAGCTGAAAGCTCTTCAGCTGAGAGTTAAGGTGAAAGAATGCATTTCACAGCCACTGTCCATTGCTAAGCTGTGTATACCCAAGCCCTGCACCTCAGCTGCCTGCACAGCACTGAGGGCAAATTGGCTTTGGAAAGAAGTTGTTCAAGAATTCTCTTCAGAAAAAAATATCATCATCAAAAAGTCACTGTAGAAATCAGTGTGATTTAGGAAAAACCTAGGGCTGTTGGAAAGTTTTATACAGATGGTGAGGGATGGAACATACTTTATTTTACAAATCAAAGGACTTAATTGAAGAATATCCCTGAATGCAAAGGTATCAGCATTGCTGTTGGTGATCTGTAACCTGAGTAACGGTGTTTATTTGTTGCAAAGTGAAAACAAAATCTTTGTGTAACTCTCTAAAAGGGGGATAACAAGTGAGGTGGTGGGAAGAGGAATAAACCTTTATATGCTCAAGTTCAGGAAGATTGTTTCTCATTTATAGAAGAAATATGCTTGTCGTTTCAGAGAAGAAATCTACTGGTTATATTATATATTTTTTATATTTATATATATTATATACTATGCTTAAAATCAGGCTTTTAAAATAACCATTTCAGCAAGCTGTTGTCTCACACATACTGACCTCAGTCCTAACATCTCCAGGCTCTTTATGAGTAATCAATGGGCTGAACCCTAAATGAGAGTTAGATGACAGATTATCTTCCTTTTATAAAAGAAATTAAAACAGCCTTTCAAAAAGAAAAGCTACTATTGTTCAAGCAAGCACAATAATGACAATATGTTAACTTGCAAAAGAAAAAAAAGTCTCTCAAGGTACAGATTCAGTGAATTTGGTGTTGTACATGGTGCAGACTGCAATGTTAACTGATCAAATTTGGCTTTGTCTCCACATACACTCTTACCTACCTCAAGTAATATAAATACCCAGTATCACTTTGTCTTCATAAGGATTTCAGGTTTTATCTCCAAATGTACTTTTGCAATGGACAGTGTAGCTCGAGTTGCAGTTTTGGTAAAGAAATGAGGAAGAAATGAAGGGAACCAAATCTTCATAGTAATTATTGAGATATGAGCCACAGCTATTATTTACACCATTCTCACTCTCAAAAAAAAATAGAAATGAAATGCAATCTCTAACAACAGATACATTTCTGTCACAACTGGTATCCAACCAAGAGTTTG
Organism: Corythornis vintsioides; assembly: GCA_025447755.1. Classification (NCBI taxonomy): domain Eukaryota; kingdom Metazoa; phylum Chordata; class Aves; order Coraciiformes; family Alcedinidae; genus Corythornis; species Corythornis vintsioides. The sequence continues at coordinate 21,726 of JAOEGS010002386.1, forward strand.
CATCTTACACCATGGACCTGAATGCATTTCCAAGAACTGATCATAGAATCACAGCATGGTTTAGAAGGGGCATCTAAAGGTCATCTAGTCCAACTACCCTGCAAGGAACAGGGACATCTGCAACTAGAGCAGGTTGCTCAGAGCCCTGCCCAACCTCACCTGGAATGGTTCCAGGGATGGTACATTGACAGCTTCTCTGGGCAACCTGGGCCAGGGTCTCATCACCCTCAGTGTCAAAAAATTTCTGCTTTTCATCCAGTCTAAATCTTGTTTAGTTTAAACCACCACCTCTTTGTCATGTCACAAGAGGCCTTGATAAAAAGTCTGTCTCTATGTGTCTGACAGGTCACTTGAAGTACTGAAATGCCACAGGAAGGTCCCCCTGGAGCCTTCTCTTCTCCAGGCTAAACAATCCCAACTCCCCCAGCCTGGCCTCCCAGCAGAGGGTTCCAGCTCTCCATCATGGCTGTGGCCTCCTCTGGCCCTGCTCCAACACATCCCTGTCTCTGCTGTGCTGAGGACTCCAGAGCTGGACCCAGCACCACAGGGGGGTCTCCCCAGAGCACTGGGAGCAGAGGAGCAGGATCCCCTCCCTGACCTGCTGCCCAGGGGATGCAGCCCAGGGTGCCATGGTGTCAACTCATGTCCAGTACCCCGAAGTCCTTCTGTGCAGTGCTTCATCACCACCCTGTGTTTTTTAACACCTGACCCAGGTGCAGGACCTCGATGCAAAGAGAGTCTCACTATAAGCAAGTCACTGCATTTTTTTTGTTGCTTTAAGTACCCCTGGTGTGAAGAACTCTCCCCACTTCAGAGTCATCCGTGGTGAGAGCATCCCGTCTCAGGCACCATGGAGTCAGCTTTTAGGACACAGCATTATCCCTTTTTGATGTTTTTAATATGCTGCTTAGTTACCCTCTGACATTTTGTAGCAGGGATTTCATCTCCTAATTAAATTTTCTTACATTCTACCAGATGGTTGTAAAAAAAAAACCCAAACAACCCTATGAAAAATTTGTCAGTTCGTGTTAAAGTTGAGAAGAGTGTATTGGGCTTGAATTGCTTTAAGTAGCAGGAGCTGTGGTGGTTCCCTGTGTGGAAAAAGGGCAGGAACTGCCCCAGGCCACTCACAACCATTTCCAGATGGCTCCAATACTGGTATATCACAAAATCAGCAATCAGCTTGTGTTAGTTAGCAAGAAGATACAGTAAAAAATAATTGATTATGTTTTGCCTTTGACAGAATCCATAATACTGTCTGTACCTCATGACCAATCCAATACTGACTTGTCTACACCTTGGTTTGACTTGGCTACCAGGATTGCAGCTCACACAGTGAGCTGAGAACTACACCAATCATACAGGCTATATGGGCTTTGAAAAACAAACATTGAGGTGGTTCTTTCCCCTAAAGCTCATGTATTGCATTTTTTAAACCTGCTATTTAAATTACTTTTGAAAAACCTATTTTTATTAGTGCTGAATATTTAGAATGGCATATTTTCCCTAAACAAACTCATCCTTGATCCCTGTTTAATTCACTATTACTGGCATTTCTGAAATTAGTCAACACCTACAATTCAATGGCCTCATTGAGCTATTCCAGGTTTAAAAGAGGGAGCTGATTTCACACCTGTCACTCATAATCACCATTAAATTATGGTTGAGCATCTTCATTGATTCCACATCTGGAATTTTGCATACTAAGTCAATTTTATTATAAAATCAGGTTATGCTCTCCAGTGTTACTGTGAGAAAATAACATGTAAGAGGTGAGGAAACCATTTTAGCTGTAGACTCACCAGTAATAAAATTCTAAGTCTCAGAGACTCCCTGTGGGATTACTGTTTAGATCAAGTGTGTTTTGGCAGACTTATAAATTTAATCACCCCCAAAGAACCAAACTCTTCCTTAAAATACACATCTCCTTGCTATCTGGATCCAGAAATAACAGACAAAAAGAAAATTCCAAGGAGATTTATTCTTATTCTGGACTTGTGGAATACTAGAATATAGAGGGTTTTTTTTATTCCTAAAGAGACAAAGACATCATGAAAATGGATATTTACTGTACATTTCCTCAAGAAAGCACTTTGTTTCCCTACCTACTCGAGAAGAATGTATGTGTATATTGTATCTAAATCAATTGAAACTGTGTAAAATACAGTTCTTTCTGCACCTTTTTTTTAACCTCTATTAATTTGTAATTATCCGGTCCTATATTTTTGTAAACATCTTGAAAATATTACCCTTACTATGTCTTGAAAAGAGCTTGCGGAAGCGAGATTGGAGCTGCATGCAGACGACCCAATATGAGTTAGAACATGCATTCATCTTTATTCACAACCTTTCTACATTTATAGTGATCCTAAAAGCAAACAAACCCTTCTACATTTAT
>JAOEGS010002386.1:49154-60073 GCA_025447755.1 Corythornis vintsioides
GTTAAATTGCATTCAATTTCTCCCTGCCCAGCTCTCCAGTCTGTCCAGGTGTCTCTGGATGGCAGCACAGCCTGCTGTGGTGTCAGCCACTCCCCCCAGTTTGGTGTCATCAGCAAACTTGCTGAGGGTCACTCTGTCCCCCCATCCAGGTCATTGATGAATATATTGATAAATATTGGACCCAGTATGACCCTTGAGCAACACCACTAGTCACAGACCTAATCTTTGATTTGATTTTGACTAGTCACAGTCCTATCTTTGGCTATATCTAGGTAGAGAGGTCTACAGAGGTGTAGGCAAGAAAAAAAAAAGTCTTGTGCTGTAGCCAGGACCAACAGCTGCAGCTTTGGATGACCAAAGGCCCAGCGTTACGACCTGTGCCACAATCCACAACTGTCCCTCAGTGTAGGTAGATTCAGAATGGGCCATGACCAACCTACACTTAGAGTCATGTAAATGTAATGAATACTTTAAATTCATTCTTTTCTCTCATGCTACAGAGTATCATGTAGCACAATCTGAGAATGGTCTAAAAATCACTATCTGATATGAGCTTACTGGGGCACCCCCAGTCTGTAGCAACCTTTCACATTCAGACCTGCCCAGTGCACTGGAGAGAAGTCTTAAAGTTATTTATGGTCAAACAACAGTCCTGCACTAAGCAGCTACTTCTCATCTGTGTACATACTAACTGGAGTACCTTTGAATTATCTTCTGTCTTTGTGACTGAACAAGTTTCCTCCCATTAGATTTGAAGGGCACAACCACTAAGCTAGAATTAACTGGATCTCATTTTAACTCATGAATTATTGAATTTTCTATCCAAGTCTCAAACACAAAATCTTTATTAGAGCTGGTGAGACTGATTTTTTTTTTTTTTTTTCTGGAAAATAGGTTTCTGTTAACAAAGAAAATCTTTATCATTAATATGTCAATTTGATTGGCATTTTCTTAAGGAAAAGTGAAAAAGGAATTTTCATAAAGGAAATTGCTTAATTCTAATCTTTTTAGAACAGGATATTTCTCTCTCTTTGTTTTAACAGTGATTTGACCTTTCATTTAAAAGTTTATATTATTGGAAGTAAAAAGAGAGCAAACTTTAACCTGACAGATTTTCTTTCATTAAAATTTTTATATCTGTACAGCAATGTTCCTTACAATTAGAAACTGGAGACAGATTACCAAGAGACAAAATATCTGTATAGCATATTTTCAGCAATCGATTCTCAGTATAACTGCAGTTGGAGAGGTTTCACCCACCACTCCTTGAATAGTACAAAACTGAGAGTGCTATTGAGCACTCTCACACTGTTATTGGGCAGGTAACTCCATCACAGGGATCACAGATGGAAAAACTCACTTCTGATCCCACATCAGCTCTGAGTCTGCCCATAGGGGTGACAGGTGGCTTCCTGGTGCCTACAGTTGCACAAATCCAACAGAGAATTACTGATGTTACTGTACTTTTAAGAACTCTTTTTACTTTAGAGATAAGCCAGGATCAAATTCTAGTAAGTCTGCTGTAAATTTTACCAAATTAGATGTATTAAAATTCCCATTATTTTCACAAGAGAGATTCAGTGAAGAGTCCACAATTAAGCACTATACTAAGAGGCATGATACTTATTCTTTGACCATTTGTGCTGAAAGAAAAATGAACTATGGGGTTGGTGACACTCCAGATTGCACTTGTAAAATATATAGGCTAGAGGTAAAAGGAAGAAAGTCATCATATCTCAGAAACCTTAGTCATTGTAAGTGTGTCTGAATTAGGAAAATACAGCCTGGGAAATACACAGCCCTACTAGTGTTTGTAGCATTTCAGTTCCAGCTAAAAGTATTCGTCTTCTTTTGGTTTGGTTAGGCTTTTTTATTGTTATTTTACTCATGATTTGCAGTTTCAGCTTGAAAAAATTAGTTAGAACTAATGTTTGTTAGAACTCATGTTTGTTATAAGCACAACAGTTTAAGTGAAGAGTTATTTTCTCCACGTAAAGTATCTGTTTCAGAAATTTCATTTAATTGCATGGTAACATTCTGGATTAGTCCTATTTCTCACAGAAAGTGTTGGAAGGTGTTCTGTCAGGTGACACTGAGGTAAAAGACAATTTTTTTACATCAGTCACATAGTTTTAATTATTTTAGAGCTGCTTCATTTAAAATAATAATAATAAAAAAAAGATGTCAAATCTTTCTGCTCTGGAGAAAGAAAAAAAAACAGAGCTGGAAGACAAGAAAGGTAGTTTCTAGGAAATTACATAAATTGTAATAGGGTCATCAAGAAGGGATTGTTAAGAGATAAATATAAAGCTGATGAAAGAAGACTTTTTTTAAACATGATGACTAATTAACCTGTGGAACTTGCTGCCACGGGATATAATTGAGGTTAAGAGCTTAAATGGAATTAATAAAGAATTATACATTTACATGTGTAATGAGAACTTAGACACGATAAAAATTTACTAGTATATAAACCTTCATACTAAAGAGTAGAAATTAAATGCTAACAGGTAGCAGCCGAAGGCCTCTAACAAGGTTCTATGACACATATATACTGATTAAACCCTAGGTTTGTGGGGTTTTTTTAATCTGCTGGTATACTACACCAATTTTCTTCTGTATTTAGCTGCTCTTTTCTTCTGCTACCATTTCTTTCCAGGGAGTGGTAAACATTTAGTTATCCTAGTTTCTCCTAATATCCCCCTTGGCATGGAGAGAAAGAGAGAGCTCATTTTAATATAGTCTTTCAAATCTAATTTGCAGCACTTTTGGAGTCCCAGCTGTATCATTAGGCTGATATCTTAACACACACTTGAGAAAGGAGTTGTCAGGAGCTGATAACAGCAGTGGAAAAGATGGAGCAGTGATGTGGCCAGACAGAAGACAAAAGAACTGGGAAGCAACAAAAATTCAATGGAAATGCAGTATCAAGACGACAAAGAGGAGAGTGAAAAATTAATAGATACCGGGGAAAAAAAAAAAGAAAGCTAGGTGAAGCTCTGGGTTCCTGGATATCTGAAATGCTACCTCAGATTGAATGAAAGAAGCTGGAATGGCTGTACAGAATGGGTACAAGGTGAAAAATTTGAAAGCTGTCAGTCCCACCACAAAATGCTGTTGCTTATGAAAGCATTAGTACAGCTGCACAGGCCAGATACTACCTTGTTTTGACAAGTGATAGAGCTTGCAGGATGTGTTTGTTACCAGGCTGTTGGCTGTTTTGCTCAAGTCAAGTAGAGGATAAATACATTTGTTTTCTCTGGAAAGAATTCAGAACCTACATACAAATAAGATGTTCTTTGTCAAGTCAGACCTTACTGGATCTGAAGAAGGAGAAGCCATTTTCACTGTGTCCTGATCCCAGACTATGCTCTGGGCCTGAGCCAGAAATGGACATCATGTAGTGATGGTCCCTAGAAGCCTTGCAGATGAAATTTTAGGTTAGTCCTCTCTAGAAACACTGCAGACACCAGGTACCACATCATTCATGTTCACACTGCACATGGGCTTCTAGATACCTTACCATCTAAGGAAATTTGTTAGCAAGCCCAAACCTGTTTGGCTTCCATGCAACACACAAATTCTTAAGGCAGCTCAGTGAGAGAGGAAGGATGAAGAACTCACTCAGGAGCTTCTGACAGGACATACTGCATGACTATGGAGCAATGGAGGTGGCTGAAAGGAGAAATCCAAACACTGTAGTGGAACCACGGGCTGCAGCTTTGGTCAATGCAACACAACTCAGTGATGCCTGATGGGCAGAAGTGTCCTCAGGGGAAGTTCCTGGGTCCCTGAAACACGTCTCTGTGAGAAAGCAGCTTCCTTACAAGGGGAAAACACATCCTGTGGAGGTTTAGAAACTGTGAGTATTGAAAAAAGTCTGCAGTGCAGAATGTTAGTATTTAAAGATGTTATCTGCATTTATCACATTTGTCACTTGCCATTAATTTAAATTCCCTTTCTGCATCTGTTCAGGAAATAATTAAGATTATCCGTGGCAGTAAATATGCTTGTTCATCCATTAGTGCAAAGCAGAAGATTAATTGCATTACAATGGGAATGAGGACTACTGTATTTGCACCTACAGCCACAACGGTGACAGCTGCACTGCCCACAGTGCTTTGCTCTGCTAAGCTTCAAAACTGAGTGTGGATGAGAAAATAATTAAACTCCTGACAATGCTGGGTTCTCCCTGGTTTCATATGGGTAACCAGACAGACACCAACCAACAAGAAAAAATCATGCTGAACTGAACAAAATCACACACTGTTCCAAAAGTATCCGTTCATCTGCAATTTTTGTGCACGTGGTGTTATAGACCCAGAATCATACCTTGATTCCCTTTTAAGTAAAACTAACCTGAGGTAAAATTCCAAACTGTTTGAAGCTATATTCGTTGGCAATCAAGCTCTGGAAAGATGAAAAAATCTGAAATGCCACAAACTGGAAATGACATTGCAAAATGAAAGGCAAGACCAAAGATAACAGGTTGGAGAAAAGAGAGGTGGGAAGCCAAAAGTAGAGTCAAACCTGTCCCACCTCACTGTGCCCAGCTCCAGACAAAGAAGGGGCTGATGGACCTCCAGTCCTAACATGTTTCTGAATTGCCAAAGCTGTCCTCATTGTTAAAGAAAATGAAGAAAAATCAGATTGCCCCTTTTCCCCAAATTAAAATCAGTAATTCATGCAAAAGTGTCCCCTAAATGAGGGTCCTTGTGGTGGCATTTGTTTGTGGTGATTGACTGAAGCCTCTGCTAAAAGCAAGGAAAATGTTTAATCCAAATATAGCCATAATTTCTGATGAGCCAGGGGGTTTGTGCACTTCAAAAGCTGGTCTGTGTCTGCTTCATATCATTCTAGTGCATTATATCAAATAGGCTAGTGATGAGGCAAGTCTTACCCCACCAAAAACTAAGACCTTTAGGACTATTTTGTGATGTTCATCATGAATGAAAATAAAATATAAATTGACAAGATTCTTTTAGGCTTGCCAGCTAGAAATCAGGTGTTAAAGTCCATTTAGACTTTGGTGGCTGCTCAGTAATGATTGCCCTCACTAAAGATATTTACTGTCACCATATTTGCTTGAATAATTTTTTGCAGCCAGTGCAAAATCTTCTTTATTGAAATTTGTTCCTTGACTCACCTCGTGGCATGTAGCCAGGGCCAAAAGCAAAGAAGCTACTGCTTGAATTCAGAACACAGATGAGTGCTGAAGAGATGGGTGTAACTGTCAAAGGGAGTCAACTGTCAATGGCCAAGTCATTTAATGTCTAACATTTCTGTGTTTTTTTGGGGTTTTTTTTAAGGTTGATTGATACTTGAATCATTTAGCTGTGCTACAGAGTTATTGTAATAATCAAGGACTAAAATCAAAACAAAATCACAAAATATATAAAAAATATATTAAAAATGCCCTGAATTGACCTAGTGTGGTAAACTAAGTCTAAACAAGAAGAATTCACTTCACGTGACTAAAAGAAACAGCTTTGTATCAAGCACTTTCACAGCACTGTGTGAATAATGTGACCTTCACAAACATCTTGCACACCTAGAAAAGAGCAAAACAGTTTATAAAAGTAACCACTGAAGAATAACTAATTGGTTGTTAGGACAAATAGACTGAAAATAGATCTTGACTTCCAGGTTTAAGACTAGTATTACAGATAGTGAATTGCTGGGCAACAAGATCTGCTACAAAAGGGCATCTGACAGTCCCAGATTGTGCATGAAGGCATTTCTCATTCCTGTATTGCAGCCATTTGTTTATTCTGTAAACTATGTTTTGTGATAGCTCAACTTCAATAACTGTAATCAGAAAAATCGATTTTCTTTTCCAGGGTGTGTTGAAGTGTTTAAATGGCTTTGGTCAATCTCTGTGTTATTATTCGGGATGCTGATAGTGGCTGATCTTCCTCTATTTTATTATCTTTATAAGTCATCTCTCTCCCTCTTTCCTGAGGAATAAAATTAGCAATGTCTTTCTTTTCCCCCCATCTAACTATTTATGAGCATCACCAATAAGATTTCTATAGGGCTTAAACAGAAGCACTCATACACTTGCAGCCATACACTGCACATTTGTGTTACAGAATCACACAATCACAGAATGTCATGGGTTGGCAGGGACCTAGAAGATCACCTAGTCCAACCCCCCTGTCAGAGCAGGGGCACCTAGACCAAGCCACCCAGGAACAAATCCAGGTGGGTCTGGAATGTGTCCAGAGCAGGAGACTCCACAACCTCCCTGGGCAGCCCCTGCCACGCTCTGCCACCCTCACTGGCAAAAAGTTTTTCCTTGTGTTTACCCTAAACCTCTTGTGCTCCAACTGACTCCCATTGCCTCTTGTCCTGGCATTGGATGACATTGAGAAAAGTCTGGCTCCATCCTCTCTACACTCACCCTTAACATATTGGTAGACACTGATGAGGTCCCCCCTCAGTCTCCTCTTCTCCAGGCTCAAGAGCCCCAGCTCTCTCAGCCTCTCCTTAGCAGGGAGATGCTCCACTCCCTTCAGCAGCTTGGTGCCCTGCGCTGGACTCTCTCCAGTAAATCTCTGTCCTTCCTGAACTGGGGTGCCCAAAACTGGACACAGTATTACCATGTGAAACTTTTCACACTATTGCTAAAGGAGCCATGCAAAAAAAGCAGGGGAGGAGACATTCGATACTCACTTAGAATACCAAGTTTATCTGTATTTTGCATTTTCCTAGGTAGGTCAGTACTCCAGCAATGGCAGCACAGTGCCACATCCCCTGTGGGGTGACACAGACCGAAGCAAGGTTCTCAGAAGCAAACATGTCAGTTGCACACATGAAGTTAAGTAATCAGCTCTGCACACTCCTCTCCCCAGCCCCACCCTGCCAAAGTATAGCTGTGAACTAATAGTGAATGCCCACAACTTGTGGATCTAGTGACACTGGACTTCATCCCACTGTGTTAGGTTTGGCTGTAACTATGTGCAGAACAAATCCAGAACTGTTAGAGGTAGTAAAGAAATGGATACCATGAGAAGCCCCAGAGCTGTGAGCATATGGAGAGAGGCAGAAGCAGCAGCAGCAGCAGAAGGCAGTGTCCCTTTTGCACTACATGATGCTGACACTTCCAGCATGAAGGTTCATGCTAACACAGACATGCATGGTTGGTTTTCTTCATGATCCTTACAGCTTAAAAATTGCAAACCTTTTATTGATTTTTTTAAGCTCAATAAAATATGATTTTACCATCTGAGTTGGACCTCCTGCCTAACAGATCACTGCATTCCATCCAGTCACTCCTCACTGCAGCCCAATAATTGGTGTCTTCTTTGAAGAGGTGAAGAATGGACAATTTTCCACAGTAATCTTTTGTAATGGTTAATTACTCTCAGCTGAAGATGCAGGCTGCATCTCCCATTTATATTCTTATAATTATAGAAATAATTTCTTGTTCCATATGCCTGTGCTATACTGTAGAACTTCTTCAATCACTACTATTTTCATGTCAGTGAAGACGCTTTACAATCGTTGATCACATCTCATTTTTTTTCATTAATAAGATAAGCAAATGAGCTCTTTTAATCTTTCTTCATTCCTTCCATTCCCCAAGTTCTATATTTACTTTCTTACAGGTACAAAATTTATGTTTTCCTTTTGTGGAACACCATTACAACAAGAAACTTCCAAGGGTTCAGACAGGTTTAAACGGATGATTTTGGACACTATTAATATAAACAGCTTTAGGTACTAAACATATTGTCACACCCTCCATCACATGTTAAACTCTAGAGGGTGCTGAAAGGGACCAAAAATAAATGGAGAGAGAATATTAACTAAAATGCCACAAAATCTCTTCTCCTAAATTGTGCTTTTTGTGAGTAACCAGCAGGATATCTGGCACTGCTCAAAGCATCTTTGAAGGTTTCTTACTGCAGAAGATGTAAAAAAATGAGATAAATGTAATGCAGAACAGTGGTGTTACTGGAATATATCCTTGTTTCACAAATCTACATGTGACCCTGATAGGAAAGTTATCTTCAAAATTGCTTTCTTAAAAGCTGACTGATAAAGCTGACTTTAAGAATTATTATTATTATTCCATTGTCAGTATTGGCCACTAATGGAAATAATGTCTGGTTTGTCCAGCCATAGCCTATGATTCCCACAGGCAAACAGTTGCAGTTAAGAGTTGTCAGCATCCATATCCACATGCTGCTAGGAGAGGGGGCTGAGGGTTGAATTTTCATGTTCATTTGTTTGAGCAACTGGACCAGGCTGCTCAGAGCCTTGGCCAACCTCACCTGGAATAGCTCCAGGGATGGGGCCTCAACCACCTCCCTGGGGAGCCTGTTCCACTGATCCACCACCCTCAAGGCCAAGAACTTCTTCCTGAGATCCAGTCTAAATGCTTCACTGAACAGTGGAAAGCTGCCTCCAGGACCTCTTACAGCCAGGCATTTCTAGTGCCCAATGTGGTCTGAACTGATGATGAGAAATTATAACATGAATGGTTTATAAATGAAGCATCTACTTGTAGTTTTATCTTCATCTTTCCAATCCATGATACATACAGTATGTGCAGTGAGGCAGCTGGTCTCATGGGATTACTTTTGCATGGTTGAATGAAAGATCAGACTTTGGTGAACATCCTCTATCAAAAGAAACATCTACTGCTGTCATATGAAGCCTGAAAGCTTCATGAAAGGATTTCAAGATGTACATTTTTTTTTCTATTTGCCTAAAGATCTCACACAATATTAGAGCTAATTTTGCTGTGTTTGCAATCCTGCTTATTGAAGGCAGAAGTTCTCCCCCTCTGTTGGTATTGTATCTTCTCTTCCAGTGGCTGGTTGAGAGAAGAAGAGGGGAGAATGGGATTAGGGAGTATTTCTCTCCTGCCTCCATTGCCTTGAATTCTGGCAGGGCACTTCCCTACCAGTCAAGGTGACCAAGACCCTTTGCAACTTCACTCATCATTCCAATGGACTGTTAACCCTGAAGGAAATGTCACATTACTGATAATGGCTCCTGTAAAATTTTATTCAAGGTTTTTCAGTTTCAAACACCAAACAATATTAAAGTTAGGTGTCATTTTCTATGTTATATTCAGAGCCACTAGATGGTGGTATGCACTAGACCTGAGGAAAAGTGCACACAGGGACTGATTAATGTGTTCCTCCGCTGGCTGAGCAGGAACTTTTCCATCCCTTGCTTTCCAGTCCCCTTCTGGCTAATCTCTTTCCTATCAGATGGTTATTTAGACTGTTGATGGCAACAATTACAAATCTCAGTTGAGGTTTTTCCCGGATTATTGACTGAGTTTCCATGACAATAACATCTCGTTTTGAGACAGATCTGAAAAGCCAAGAAGGTGATGAATGATAGAGGAGAGCTTGATGCATGTAATGGAGAAAAAAAAGAAATAATTATGTGCAGCTTGGCTTATGGTATCTACAAAAACTTGAGTGTCATTAGATGTAAATCTTTTTTACACTTTTAATATTAAAAACTATTAAGTTAGCCAGGGCTCTGAGCAACCTGCTCTAGTTGCAGATGTCCCTGCTCCTTGCAGACGATTGCACTAGATGACTTTTAAAGGTCCCTTCCAACCCAAACCAATCTGTCATTCTATGATCCCATGTTTCTAAGTACAGATGATGCAGAGGTCAATCTTGTTTAATTACTTGGACAGGACTAATATATCTGACAACATTTTAGGAATTCATTTTTACAACCTTCTTAGATAGCAAATTTTAACTTTTACTAAGTTAAAAGACAGGTAGCTGGTTATATTCTTATCAACTGGGGCATGGATTTTGGTCATCTCTCCTCCCCAGTCTGACTTGTAAAAGAGAAGTGTAAAATGAAAATCTGGGATACTTTTCTACTGAGAGCCAGTTGGAGTTTAAGACATCCACACATCAAATCAACAGCAGGATAAGAAATTGCAGGACTCTGAATCCCCAGCTATCACTGTTACATGGTGATGTTACTTTTCTTTGGTCCTTAGATTTGTCCTCACCTGCCTCCTACTTTTCCTGTGTTCTATCTTTGTGTCAGCCTCCATCCAGCTGATTGGGATCTGCTGCTTGGCTCTGCCAACCCCTGTAACAATTCAGTCAGCTCAGTACAAGCCAACATCCTAGGAGTCTGAGATGTAGAGGGAAGTTGTGTGCTCCTACAACAAAATGAGAAAGTACAGAGATCAACAGTATACTGCAATTTGGATTTCAGAGAGCTGGAACACGAGCAAAAGTGGCTAGAAAAATTACAGAAATCCTCATTCTATTTTTAGAAATGGGAATGATAGAAAATCAATAATACACTGAAGCTCACTTAGACAAATGTCTTGCAATAGTAAACCTGTTAAAGAGTGTCTTTCATGTCACTCCTTATGATTATTTTCAATCTCAGATTAATTATTCCAAAGGAACAAGATTCAAATCAATTGTTGTAAATGACATTTGAAAAAAAAAAATGAGGAGCAAACTTTAATGGGAACAAATGAAAAGCTTTTATATTAATAGAATCATGTTGAAGACTCCTAACTCATTCCACATTATTTCTAGGAGAAAAGAGCACGTTGGGCACTTGGGCACAAATGTTTTACCTTTATGGTGGGTGATACCATGCCTGCTTCTTACAAAATGGAAGTCAAGGAGAAAGCTCAACAGAGAAAGAAAAGTTTAGTGATGGTATTGAAGTGTAAGTAATGAACTCACACCTTGGTATTTACTTGATTTCTAGGGGACAGATTCTTTGCCCAGATTTCACTAACTACCATTTCCACATTTCTACCCACATACTTCCAGTGTTACATGTGTGCTTCCAAAGAGCCTGCCCTGCACTCATGAACCTCAGAAGATGCCTGTCCTTTGGAGAGTGGGCTGGGGACTGTTGAGAAATGCTGGGCCATCCCCACTGCTACCTCAGGGTTGGTA
>JAOEGS010002386.1:60374-75506 GCA_025447755.1 Corythornis vintsioides
CAGGGAGATGCTCCACTCCCTTCAGCATCTTGGTGCCCTGTGCTGGACTCTCTCCAGTAAATCTCTGTCTTTTCTGATAACTGCCAACCGCCAGGAGGTGACAAAGACAGCAGGAACACACACAGTGGTGTTAGGCTGATGGAAAGTTCTTCCTAACAAATACCAATCCATCCTGAACTTCACTGAGAAGACCTGTTTTGTTTTGATTTATCAGAGTACTAGGACAGAGTGAGGTGTAATGCAGCAGGCTTGGCACAACCTTCTGCATTCTCCACAGTCAGATTTGTTGTCAATAAATAGTTGTCTTCCCCTTAACATTGTTCCTCTCTATGGAATACAACATGCAAATATGCCACACACTGAGTCTTCTCTCATCCTGTAAATCCCTACTGAGTTTACAGCAGTTTCAAATGACAGAAAAATATGGTTTCCAGTTATGCTTTTTCCTTGAGGCATCAAAATATATCGTGAGAAGACCAGTTATAGAATCATAGAAAAAATAATCTACTCTTCCTCTTCTCCTGCATCATGCTTGATATCACATGTTTAACCCACTATATAAAGAGGGATAAAAGGTCAGCCAGGACACATCACTCAGCTCTGTTTCCAGTATGAGAATATTACTCACAGACTAGTACTCTCAGACCTTTAACCAGCTACTATGCTTCCCTTGTTCAAAAGAAATGATGCCATATCTGCACTGCCAGTTGGGAGCTGAATGACACCGGAGACAAGCAGTATTGTTTATCAGTAAAAATGAGGAAACTGGGACTCAGTTGGGCAACATTTGTTACCTGACAAATTTCTTCTGTATCTATGAGATCAAGAGTTTAGAAATTTTCATTTTTATTATGGGGAAATGTGGATAAAGTAGTGCAAATATTTTGTTTATTGGTGATGATCAGACTCAGATGGCAGGTGGTTTTACACTCTCTCTTTGTGTTTGATTATATGAGCATACAAATACAAATAAAGGCTCAATTTAAAAAAAAAAGTAAATGTTTTCTTCAAATATGAGCCAAGGGGGAAAGACAAACTTGGAAGTAAGTACTGGGGTAAAGCCCAGTGAAAATGATGGCTCTAATGAATTACAGAAGTTAGAGTTGGGAGTCAGCTTAAATGGTTAATAAATGATCACTTCTAGGCTGAGGACACACTCACGTGCAAAGCACTGATTCTGGTGACTCACACAAAGCTGGAATAGCTGGAAAACTCCAGGTGTACATTTAGGAGGCTTATGTGAAACACTTTGTCACCATCCCCACATCCTCATTTCAACTAATGGCACAGAGGAATGGCATGAATTATTAAACTGGAACTGGCATTGCTACGTAATTGTGTTGTGCCTTTTTTGTTTTTATCTCATTTTGTAAATGTTTCCCTAAGGTCCTTACTCAGGGGCTGTATTTTTTGAGACTTTTATGCTCAGTCAAGCTGTAGAAAGCATTTTAATGAATCATAAATCACTTTTGCTTGTCTGTATTTTTATCAGCTGTGTGGACAAAGGTCTGTGTCAAAACAAGTAGAGAAAAATCATCATAAAACAGCAAGGTTTGTCCAGCTGGCATTTTCTAACAAGGTGCTGCTCCAATGCCTCTTCAGTGGAAATCTGTGAAAACCTGATTAGTTCCTCAAAAGTGTTCACTGCCCACCAAGGTCACAAGGGTAGAAGAGCAACTGCAACAGCAAACAGCAGTTGAAAACAATGAGCCAACAATCCAGGAACACCAGCAAGCAAAGGAGCTGGGAAGGGTAGGAAATATCGGAGGCAACCAGGATGCTACACGTTCAGAGCAGGGTGGATAGGACACTTCTTTTTGTTGTAAGCTCAAGCTCCTGCAAATCTCAAAAGCAGTCATGGAAATATGAAATCAAGCTAGAGATCACATCGCCTTACAATGAAAGAAGTGCTTCCTATCATTTTATTTCTGCTACAGTATCCTGGCTGTTTGTGAATGTCTGGTCCACCACAGCCCCCTGGGACTACTCAACAAATCAAACTTCACTATCACAGTGTATTTTTTTTTCATAAAAATATACCGTAATTTTTCTTCCCTTTACATTCAACCCAGCTAAATATTCCTTGTTGATCACTATTGATAGTCAGTGCTCATCTTTACCTTTATCAAAATGATGTATTCGTTTTTATTCTTTTGCACTGAAAATTGTTCAGGCAGCAGAGTGTTTCTGGTGTTATGAAGACTCAGGTGCCAAAAACTGCAACCCAGCAGTTAGCACCTGTCAGAAATGGAATGTCTTTCTAACATAGCCCAATAACAATGGCCCAGATTTCACTGGGAAAAGCTCTCCTTGAGCACACACAGCCCATCCATCAGGTTATTCAGCCAGCAGGTTGACTCTGTCTCTATTATTAATACAATATTCACATCCCACCTGGAAATTGCTTGACTGGTCAATTTATTCCAAAATAAAACATTTTTTATTTTCTTATTAATTTATTTGAAAGAAAAAATACCTTTTGTTATTAAACTTAGTTTGTTCCTCCTTCAGGGATTTGTTTTCTTCTGATTTTATTTCTCAGTATTTACATTTAGTCATGGCCAGCTTTAAATCTCCCCCATCTACCTATGTGTTTTCTTTACTTAGGTCTCTCACATTTATCCATAAAGGATCTTAACTGCAACTCAGCAGGGTTCATCTTCCATTCTGCTGCTCAGGGAAACAGAAAGCTTTTGACAGTGGGACATATGTTTCCATGTCTGAAGTATTTCTCTTTAAACTTTGCCTTGTTATTTCTCATTATGACTCTCACATTCTGCTGATTAGAGACATGAAGGATAAGCATTAAAGAAGATGTATTCCTACCATCAAAAAAAAAAAAAAAGTAATCTTTACCATTTCTCTGTTTGAAACAGAAAGGAAGGGTAAAAAGAAATAGTTTCCTTAAGAGATTGGTGAGAATGGTGGGGGAAGAAAAGGGGAAAAAAAAGAAACAACTTAGCTAAGGTCCCCAGTGATCAAATTCAGTGAAGTCACCCAAGAGGTTCTTGCATGCAGAATTTCCCTAAAGATTAAATTCATTATGTTTGGCTGCTTAAACAATTTTAAAAAGTCAACATTTTCCTCTATTTTATTGTTGCTTATTTTAATTAGAGCATAAACTTTTTATAAGGTGTGATCTAGACAGTAACTAGTCTAGTTTTCCAGGAATTAATTGCTGGCTTTGCTTGGTCAGTTTTTGATGTCTGTTAAGCAGACCAAAGTTATCTCACTGAAGAGAAAATGAAGAAAATAAAGTGATGAGAGCCATTAGTTAGACTTTTTTTTTTTTTTTTTTTTATGACTGAATCACAGCTAAAGGTTTAAGAAGATCTGCTTTTCTGCTTGGCTGAGCTAACAGGTTCCCGTGAGCTCTAGAAAATACGATTTCAAGAAGCTTTCTATTTCTTGGGCATTATGATATTAAGTTCATCAGGGATTGTAAAGCCATTTGAGATCATCTGACTTACAACTTTTTATAGAAGTGAAAAGTATAATTAGAATTTCCAATGACTTTTGAAGGGAAAACAAAACCCCTTTTCTCATGCCAAACCTTGGCTTTCTACCCATTTGAAAGGTTCAGTGTCAAGGAGGCAAGTGTGGGAACAGATCCAACCTCACCGTATTTTAATGGGCAGATCTCTTTTCTACATGATTCACAGTTCCCTAGGTTCTATTTGCTGCCATTTCTCACCTGTTAGTAGAGATTGCTTTAAGTGAGGCTTGTTTACCCAACGATTTTATTCCATAAAATAAAACATGAGAATAATAACATTTGCTACAATTATGATAATAGCTTCTTCCCAGGCAAACACTAGATGTATTTCTCTCTGCTCTAAAATATATGGCTCATCCTACTGCCTCCAAACAGGATGTAAGATTGAACCCACTACTTCACAGAGCATCTCTGTGCCTTCTGGAAATACACTGGCTTCTACTGAAAGGAAAAGCACCTTGAACTAGAACAGTTCACCCTTTGAAGTGCAGTGCACATAGTAACTGTGCTGAGGAAAATGACTGCAAAGGCTTTCTTGATCTTTTAGTCATCCAGGGCAAAAGCAGGTGGAGTAGGAAAATCCCTTTATTTACGGAGCAGGTGAAAAATAACGAATTACAGCAAAAATCACAGGGAAGCTTTGTGCACCATGAATGCCACCCTGCATTCTCTCCTACAAGTAAAGAATTAGCCTTAGTACAATCATTTCCAGAGCTGGAGAGACCAAAGGGTCTCTGCTTTATCAATGTGCCCTTCCCTAGACAGGTTGCCTTCTCCACTTCTGTAAGGAATTGGCTACTGCAAAATATGGTGATGAGTATTAGTCAAATTCTGAAAGTTTCTGCTTTTCTGGACACCACAAAATGACTGCCCTAGAGGACCTAAGAAGAAGAATGGGTTAAAATTTTGATTTGGGTTCTTCATTTTGGGTTTCACCTTGAGCTAAATGGCCCTTCACAAACGGAATGAGACAATAACCTGAGGTAAACACCTTTCCAGAAATAGCTGAATATCTACTGGCCTTGTGCTGCTGGTCAAATGAATCATATGAAAGGCAGCTCTTGAAAAACACTGTATGAGAGTCAGAGAGGTAAGGGAATCAGGGGAGTTCTGTAGTAATTGTGCTGTGCAACTGCCACACAAAATGGCACTTCTGCTCAAGACCATTGCTTCTCTGTCCAGATAAATGGGTTTAAATTAGAGAAGAGGAGACTTAGACTGGATAGCAGGAGGAAGTTCTTGACCTTGAGGGTGGTGGATCAGTGGAACAGGCTCCCCAGGGAGGTGGTTTAGGCCTCATCCCTGGAGCCATTCCAGGTGAGGTTGGCCAAGGCCTTTGAGATTTTATCTTTAGACAACTCCAGACTAATAATATCAATAAAGGTAAAGTGCCTGAGCACCTAGAACCCAGTCTTAATCCAGGAGAGGGCCAGATCATCAAATAGAATAGTATAGAAAATCTTACTTTTCCCTTTATCGTCTCTGCACCTTTCTCAGTAATAACACTGCAGGATTTTCCATCTTTTTAGCCCTTGTCTTTCTCTCTTTTTTGATGTATGGCTAATGTGGGAACACAGATCCTGAGCTCCTGTGCAAGATGATCTGATCTTGTGCTGACAGTATTCCTGCTCTGAGTGGGTTCTGGCTGGACTAACTGACCTCCAGAGGTCCCCTTTGACAGGCATTCCCCCGATTCTGTGACACAATTTCTATTTCTGTCATTTTCTTACCAAAATGATGAGTGAGCAGGCACAGCCCCCAGGGTATGCCTTTAGTAGAACTAAATCACTACAGTTGTTGCAAAAGAAAGGTTGTGAACAAAAACCTCAAGAAGGTGTTTGCACTTTCCACTTCTAGAAATAATTCACCTGTTTCAAGTTGTTTCAGCTGAGAAATCCTGACTGAAAGAAATAGCTCATCAGTGTTTGTTAATCACCACCACAAAGAGTGCAAAGACAAACATTTCCTTGTTTTTCTTTTTTTTTTCCCTATCCAAGCAGAATTTTAAGCCTAGATCAGAAAGATGATAGATTAACATCAAATATCAGAGCTTTTTGGAAATGTATTGCCCAGGTTTGCAATTTCCCACCCAAGTCTGCTACACATCACAATTTATAGGTGCTACCCCAGTCAATAGCATCCATCAGCTTATAGAACTGCCATGAGTGTTTTGGATGCCTTAAAAGTGGCAGGCCCATCTTTTACATAACTTGCAGAAAAGTAATTATATTATTTGGTTTGTGGCAATTTTTTAATTGCAAATTAATTAGATCAATCTGGTCTGTAATTTTCCAATTAGCAGGTAATAACTTTTGAAGCATCAGTTGCTTCTGAGATAAGGCAGTATTGAGGATAGTCATTCTTATGCTTTTTTGAGACTTAGGGTTTGTTTTTTTAAATAAGATCTTCACTGGACTGAATTCTTAATGTCTTCATTTGCTGTAAGTGCTCCTGGCTCATTACGTGCTGCTCTACTTGCTGCTGATTAATGCAAGAAATTTTTTTAAGCAAGAGATGTTTGATTGTTAGATTTTTAATTTCAAATTGACCTGCTTTGTATATGGTTTTCTTATTGATGAAGAATCTTTGCCCCTGTTGAGGTGTAGTTGAGAGTGGAGAAAAACCTGCATTTCCTAAACATAAATATCCTTGTAATAGTAAAGTAAAATTTGACAGCAATGTCTCATCAAGGACTTGGTAGAGATCCCTGAAGAAGAGGCAAAAGTTTTGTGGGAAGAAAGCAGGTTTCTCCTTTGGCCTTATGAAGGCTTGTACCCTCAGATCTGACCTTTGATGATCCGGTCTGTCAGTTCTCTCCAAAATCACACAGTGGATTTTCTGTGCTTCTAGATAATGTGTTCACATCACTTCTGTAACTGGTGTTGAGAACCATGCTCTAGTGTGAGGGTTGCTGTTGGGGTATCTCTGGCAATGGATTATTTGGACTGGAAATGTTGTAACATGTTATGTCTCTGCTTTTGTTGTAGGCAAATCTGGCCATGGGTGTTAATTCCTTTTATAGGTTCAGATGCAGATTTTTGCACAGATGCTCAAGAGTTCTGTCCAAAGCATACTAAAACTTGAATTTATGAAGGCATGTTTTCTACTAGTCTGGCACTTGCTATTTCAGGCTATCACATCTATTTCTTAACCCTTGTTTGATCATGTTCTCAAATATACCACAAATTAGTTCACCATAACAACTGCTCCTCTTCACAAAGCCCATTTTTGTTTTCAAGGTCTATAACATAAGTCAATTGGTTAACCTGATGGCTTCTCTATCTCAAGGAAAATAACTTCCCCAAAATGCCATTCATGCCAAGATCAAATTGGGTTTTTTTTTCTATTTTTTGAATGTCAGTGGCTGGCATTATCCTGGCCCTAATGAAATGTATTCTAAAACTCCAGTGTCTCTGCCATACAACAACAGAGGGATTCATTTACGTCTCTGTTCACTGTGCAATATTAAGAATCTTGGGAAGCCCAACTGACAATTTAGGTGTCAAATAACCAAGATAGTGTACAAGGTTTAGACTCACAGAACCATAGACTCATCTATGTTGGTAAAGAGCTTTATGATCATTAATTTAAACCATATTATGGCCAACAGTAACCACTTAGTTACAGATGTACACTGCTGTGCTGCAAGAAAAGGTGCTCCTAGGAAAATTCAGACTTTAGTTCTCTGCCAAGTTCCTTTAGAGATAGCTTGGTTTCCTCCTTTGCTATAGAGCTGTCTTCTGACACTTTATCAGAAGTGTAGTCAGAAGCAAAACTGTATTTAATCTCACATATTTGAACTGGATCCACAATACAGAGCAGCTTTTTGTCATGACAGAGTGCTCAGTAGTCAGTGACAGTACCAATCTTACCTCCCTCTTTACTTCACCTCAGAAATCTGGACAGAAGTTGTTGGATCCAAACACACACACACAGAGAAAACCCTTTGTCTCAGCTGGCATTACTTGGTTCCTCTACCACCATTCACTGGTATGATTCAGGATTAACAGCACAGGAAAGCCCTTTCACATCTTGGGAAGTCAGTTTCTACCTCCACAAAAAGCCTGTGCTTGAGTTTCTCATGCTGTTTGCATAGATCTTATTAATAGTCTTGGTGCAGTTCAGCTCAGCCAGAATGCAGCCCATGTCAGTTCCTCAGTTTATCAGCATTTTCAAGTGAGTCTGGACATTTTTCTCTAATATGCATCACTGCTCTTTCCATGCAAACCCTTGAGCTACAGTAAGACTGCTGACATACAGCTAGTTTGCAGTGAGCTGGATGGTGTGTGTATCCAGCACAGCCACCTTTGGCATGAAAATAGCCCTCCTTAGGTAGCTGTGATTTTTCCTTCCAGCAGTTTGACTTTTGTCAAGATGCTGTGAACTCTCCCCAGTAGTGGGAGCTGATGAAAATCTCCCTTTCCCTGTTTGGTGAAAACCCTGAAGCAAGAAGACCCAACATGCTGCTTCCTGTCTTGGATATATTGAATCAACTGATGGCTGAAATATGCTGCACTTCTGGTGTGAAATCTTGCTTTATGAGAAAAGAGCACGGAAATGTTACAGAGCAAATGATTTCCCCTAAGTAACACAATTTCTTTTGTCAACACTGTGAGCAGACAAGCAATGGGCTTTCAGAAACAGAGCACATGAAATCAGAATCTGAATAGAATCATGAACATTCCAGTGTGAAGCATTTATGGAAAACTGGGGAAAAACACCACAAAGCAACAAGAAAAACCCCCCACATCTCACGTGAGTCTGGCCAGGAAGCTAAATGGGAATTTGACTGCAAACATTTGTTAAAGACCATTTCCAAATCATCAGAATTATCTACCTGAAGTATGCTGGAAGTGACAGAAATAAAGCCCCCAGAACACATTTAAGCAAAGTGTGTTGGACAAAGTGTTTGTCACCTGCTAAAAGCTGAAAAAGATTTTAAAATTGTTCAAAAAGGGCATTTTCAATGTAACTGCTCCTAACAAGAACAGGCAGAGGAAAGAGTATTAGTGTATCATTGGCAAACAACAGTGTGAAATGGGAAAGAGCAGCATTTTAGCTGAGGCAAGAACTGTTCATGAAGCAGCCTTTGTCAGAGGAAAACCATAATCATCATTTCTATGGTAATGTAAATGTGAGAAGTACCTGAAATGAAAGGAAACTTGAATTTTGTTTCTCAGGAGAGACCTGACTGATGTGTTCAAAAACCCCAACCTACTGCTGGGGTTTTTTTTCTGGTCTTTACCATTTCTTAAGACAGCATGGCAGACTTGCAGTTATTCTGATCTGTTGTGGTGGGGTTTTGTTAATTTTTTCAAGATGACTCTGTTTTGCACATGTCTTCTTTGATAAATCACATTATTTCGTGCTAGTAAGCATTGCTCCTCCTTCCCCAACCAGCTGCTTTATTACCCACTTCTATTTTTGTTGCATGTGTGAAAACAGCCTTCAGCAGTTACCAGAACCACAACCAGCTCCCTGGGATTCACTCAGATTTTATCACCCTTCAGAACAGAAAACATCCTTCCAGCTGCACTTGCAAACCTGGGGTTTGGGTGCAGTTCTGTTGATTGAAGATATAGAATTTGCTCTAAAAATAGAGCATGTAAGAGTAAATAAAAGCAGGGCTCCCTAAACAGCCATCTGGTTTTATCTGTGTATAAGCAAGAGGCCTGGCTTTTTTACCAGGAGAAAATAAATAGGAAATTAATAGGAAATGAAATAGGAGAGCAGATTTTTGCTTCTACTAATGAACAGAACTACCAGAGAAGTTACCAGTAAACTTGATTACTGGAACTTCTTTTTGTTCAATTTAAATCTCCACTTCTATTCCCAGTCAATATTTTTACTACCTTTACCAATATTCTTTCCCTTCACCTGTAGACCCTGGAAAGGTTCCAGTCACTTCTTTGGAGAGTTTTCACTGTTAACAGAGAGAAAACCTCAGACAGTTGAGGATTTGAAGTTCTTTTGAAGTACATCAGCAGCAGCTCCCTTAATACCTCTGGCTGGATGACTGAGCATTTTTGTCATGTCTCATCTAATGAGTGCACACACTCTGAACACACAGCACCACTGTACTGTGCTGTTCAGCAACTACAAAAACACAACTAGCAGCCATGTCCTGCATTGGAGTTTGTGATATTCAGTGGAGTTTAAGGTTCAAAACATAACTGATTATTTGCCAGTGTATGTTGGATGTCCAAAGTGTCCCTACCAATGCAAGCTGCTAGGTGAGGGAGATGAGTGATGTGCTCCAGGGACCTGCTGGAGAGTCCAGAGAGGCTACAACGGTGCTGAGGGGACTGGAAAATCTCTGAGATAAGGAAAGGCTGAGAGACCTGGGGCTGTTTAGCTGGAGAAGAGATCTGATCAATGCTGATCAATAGCTAAAGGGCCCACAGGGGGTAAATGGCTGATGCCAGACTCCTTTCAGTGGTGCCCAGCAACAAGACAGGGGGCAATGGGCACAAACTGGAATCCAGGAGGTTCCATCTGAAGAGGAGGGAAAAATTCCTTCTTGTGTGGGTAACAGAGCCTGGCCCAGGCTGCCCAGAGAGGCTGTGGAGTCTCCTCTGGAGAGATTCCAAACCTGCCTGGACAATGTGATCCTGGGCCCTCTGCTCTGGGTGACCCTGCTGGAGCAGGGGGGTTGGATGAGATGATCCCCAGAGATCCCTTCCAAGCCCTGCCATGCTGGGATTCTGTGACTCAGAGTGTAGCTCAGCATGCACCCTCTGAGGGAGGTAAATGACTCCAGTTATGACATGAAGAAGACTGCTGACAGTGACAACCACTACCAGTATAAGGCACAGTTCATGGCTAGAAACCTAAACCTTTACATTCAATCTGCTATTTAAGAGCAGGACCTCTTTGAAGCAGAAGAGTATTTGAAATAGAACTGAGCACCTCAGCTTTTGGATTGTCTGCTACTAACCAGTCCTCAAAATGCTCCAAACCCTAAGAGTTCACTCCATAAATACTGAAAACATTTATTGTGTATGTTTTGGAGTTCAATAAAGTAACTGTATCTCTGCCTAAAGGCCAAATTCCTACAGAACCTGAGGACACCTCAGCAGAGGTACACTGTACTATGCAAGTCTGCTTAAAGCCCATGGCAAAATGCTGAGTTCACCCTCTGGAGTTGATAAGAATGTTATAAACTCAGTGTCTGTCATGGAACAGTACATCTCTTTGAAGACAGAAATACCCTGAAACAGTCTGAGACACGTATCCATCTGAAGAATTTCCCTGGGCACAGAAATGCATTGCTCCTGGAGAACTGGCAGAGGTGACAAAGCTGTCTCTCATGCTGCTTATCCCCCAGATTAGATGAGATGGTCACCAGAATGCTGACTTCTGTTTTCTGCATGAAAAGGTTTTTTTCTTGAATTTAGAGTCCCAGCAGAAGATAAATGCTGCCTTCCTGGCCCTCAGGTTTTTGGGGGCTAAACTTAGCTCACAACACTCACTCACCATTCTACCTCCTGCCCAGTTAGAGCAAAGGATGGAGGGGCTTTAGCTTTAGGTCAGTTCAGATGGAAGAGGCTGAGGAGCATGAGGAGCAGTTTTTGGGACATCATGGGCAAAGCAGCAAAGAGAGGCCGTTGATGAGCAGGGAAAAATGAGTAAAGGGAAATCAAAAGCAACTCAGTGAAAGAATAGTTTGATACCAGAAGAGTTAAGGGAAGAATACAGAGAGACTACCAAAAAAAATCTTAGAATACCATATATTGGAGAGACTGATGTCACTGGTCCAGAAAACAAGCAGATGAGATGATAGTAAGCTGGGATAAAAGCAGAAGATGAGCTGGCAAGACAGTGGAACTTCTCCATCATCACACACACACACACACACACACAAAATGACACCCCTTCTTCTTTCTGAGGTCTCCCCCATAAGTCGTATACTAAATCTGCTTCAATTCTGATGTTTTTGCTGTCAACAAGGGCAGTTTTACACTTCCCCTTCCTGAACGTGGAGAAAATTGACTCCCCAGTAGAGGACAGAACATGTCACTAAAAAGAAGAACCATCATTTCCAAGATGAAAGTCCCTTCCATTTAGCTATTTGTTTATTAGAGGATGGGGAGGGAGAGCACAATTGAAGAGCTAAAGAAAACTCTGGGTTTCTTTGAAATCTGCTTTCGTTCCTCCAACGTGAACACTGTGCACAAGTGAGTCTCAAAGCAAAAGCTGCTCTGAAAATTCTGAGAACCCAAAGGTGACTTAAAGAAAGTGACATTCAGTGAGGATAAAACAACCCAGTTGTCCCTTTTGATCACTCCAGCCAGCTGCCCTAGGCAAGTCTGGAGCTGCCATGAAGCTGCCTGGAGACCTCAGCCAATACAGCAGATGTCACCCAGAGGCAGAAGAGAGAAGACAGATGGGGGGAAAAGAAACTTTCAAGATGAATTTTTGAGGCTGACATTCTACAGAGGAACATCAGAGGGTATAAAACTCATCATCTTTGCCTATAGGAACAGAAAGTGAAGGAAGGAGAAAGGGACAAAGCATTCAGAGAGACAGCTGAGAGCCTCAAGAGAAAGATGATTTCTACCAATAGCTCCTTAATGTTTGGCTTATGTCTAGGTCAGGAGAGCAACCAGAAAATGTCACCTTGTCACCATCTGCAGTCATCCCAGAAGCTATAAGGGAATATTTGGACCCATTCACAACAGCTCTGCTCCTTTTCTTGTTTTGTTTAGTTTGGTTTTTTACTGGTTTTTTAACTCTCATGATATTTTTTTTCCCTGCAACTATGTATTGAATTTCAGTGTCACTGCATTTACTCCCCACCAGCCACTTTCCACACTAATTAATTCCTGATATCCCACTGGCTCATAGCTAGAGCCACAGTGGGTTTAGCTGGGAAACAAAACCAGGTAATTATAAAAAAGATGACATTGTCTGTGAAACAGAGAAGAAAAAAAGGCTTTAATATGCATGCCTGGGAGACAGATAAACTCAAAGGAACTGTCACTTTCCCACTCTCTTTCCACAGCTCTTTCTTCTGAAAAAGTTTTCATAGCATGTGTCATGATCCAGGAGCAAAAGGAAACTCAGATGTCATGTCTGACAATGACATTTCACAGAGCTAACACTTGCACTGGAATAATTTCTACCATCTCTGATCTGTTCTATGCTAAGTTTAGATGAATCCCTCTCTAGAAACCAAGATCAAAGATCACTGACTGTATTTACAGCTGGCTGAGATAATGGGAAATATGCCTTGGCCTACTATGACCAAGCAGAAGGTCCAGGAACTGCTTTTATAGGTGGGGTATCAAAGGGGTGAAAGGAAGAATTCAGGACAAGGACTGTTTATGGTGAGAACAGTCTTCATGCAGGAAGTTCTGCACTTCAGCACTACAAAAATCTCCTGCCAGTTTAGATGCTGCCATCACAGCTGTCCAGATGGCCCCTTGGTAACCCCAGAATTGGAAGGAATCAAGACACTGGTTCTTTCTCTGGTCTCTACACCAGTGATTCCTCTTGATTCTCACTGTAACCAGCCCTGGAAATGCAGCAATCCTGGTTTCCTACAAGCTATTTGATATTTTTACACTCAAGAAGCTGAGAACTGTGAAATACCTTTCCTACTGCTTTAAGAATTCTTCTATCCAAATAAGAGACTAAAGCAGGATGCAGCTTCTGGTAAATCCCACTTAGAAAGACAGAAAAATATTGAACCTTTGCCAGTCCTAAACAGCACCTTTGTCACCTGATTATCAAAAGGTTCACATTTCCACCAGCGTGGATTGGCCAAGACAAAGTTTCTGGTTCCTAATGTTAGGATACTGCACAGGAGAAGATTTATTTGTCTGTCTGGATAAAACCTTTAGCAGTGGAGAACTTGCAGAAAACTTTAGTTCAAGGTCTAAACTTGCAGTGCACTTTACTGCTGTGTGTGTCGGATTATTTTGCTCTTATCCTTGTATGTCATTTAAAGCAGATAACAGCAGCAGCCACAGCAATGTCTCTTCCAGGAGCAGCCTCTTGATGGCATGTGATGTCACCTCAGGAAGCAGGCTGCCAGGCTGGCTCAGGGAAGTGCTGCTGCAGAGGGGGATTCTGTGTGACTTCCTCAATTCCTCACCTGAGCAAAAGTGCTGAGCAAAAACTCAGATTTCCCTCTACAATCCCCAGAGGCACTGTGTGGATCACAGAATCACAGGGATGATGCAGTGTTTAAAAGGACCCTGATGATGCTAATTGCTAATCTCACTAGATTTTATTCCTCAACTTGCTACAAAGGATTTTATACTGATGCTTCCTAAATAAAGGCAGCACTAGAGAAAACATCTTTTGTTTCCAAGCCCTGTTTGACTCTGTTTCCATTGCCCAAAATGTCATTTTGATTTAATGGCTTTAGATCAGTGTTTTCACGCTGGCATAAAACTTTGTTTTGTTTGGGTTACATTCTAAAAAAAAAAAAAAAAGTGATGTGACCTATAAAACTGGTCCAATTTCTGCTTCCAAAGGGTTACTACCACAGCCTGATGTGACTGGCAATCCGTACTGTTATCCTTATTGCTCAGTGGCTAGAGCAAAACTGAGGCTGTTCCTGGAGTTGCTGTTCAAAGGAGTGTGCAAGAAGGGATTGCTTCACCAGCCAGCTGTAACTGTTGAATCTAAACTACATGCAAGCTTCAACAGAACTCACATTTCTGACCTGGAAGCACAACTTGCTGTGGGCAACATGCTGACAAAAAGGCTGAGTGATTTGAGAGCTGCTTTCAGGTCACCAACTTTCAACAGGCTGCCTTAGACTGAAGCCCATGTGGAATTCTCAAGTTACCAGCTCCTACCCACAGCTAAGGCAGATAAATACTGAAAGTACTGATGACTGGGTGGAAAGTGAGAGACAGTTAGAAATGCAGTCACAATAGATCTGTCCTGGAGTCACTGATTCTTGTTAAAAAAGCCTTTCTGGGATTCACTGTGTTGATTTGAATTGAGAAGTACCCTCTTTCTCTTCTTTATGAAGCCATCCATCCTACAGGCACTGATGTGTGGTCACATCTTCTAACAGATACTTCCAGCAAGATCTCCCTGTTGTAAGCATGGATTTGTTTTGCCCCTGAAGAACCACAGTAGCTGTACCAAGCTGCATCATTTATAGCATAATTTCCTAGAATTCTCTTCAAGGAGATCATTCCACACAGAGCAAAGCCATCCTAGGCTTGGCCATAGGACAGGCAAGAGATGGCTGATGACTGGTCCACATGAGCCATAGTTCTGTTTATTTTTAAGGCACTCTAGAGGGCACATGTGTCCCTTCCAAACCCTACCATTCTGTGGTTCTGTGATCAGTAGAAGGAATTTGGCTGTAGTTCCCTATAAGGGAGTTTTTCCCAGTCTTTTGACTTTGAAGGAATATACTTGGAGAGATAATCTTCATTAGAAGCAGTCACAGGAGAACAAAAGTGTCTTAGCTTTTGTGAAGCTCTTTTCTATGAAAGGGACAGAATGACAATAGAGATATTAACTTTCAGATAGTCCTTAATCCAAACTGCTCTTTAGATACTTCTCCTTTCTTAATTTTTTTATTCTACTTAACTGCCTCCTATTGTCATTTCCTATCACTCTGCAAAACCCAGGTGTTCTTAAGAAATCTAAGAATGGCACAGAAC
>JAOEGS010002386.1:85466-98143 GCA_025447755.1 Corythornis vintsioides
TATATTAACTAACTCCTGGAAGTTCCCTTTTCTGAAGTTCAAGGTCCTGACTGTGCTTTTTGACTGAGTTCTGACCCTTAGTTGAGTGAATTCTACCAGTGCATGGTCACTGCCACCCAGGCTGCCTCCAATCTTGAGATTCCTGTGAACTCATTTCCATTGGTAATCACCAGATCAAGTGTTGCTTCCCCTCTGGTGGGAATGTCTGCTTCCTGCCTTAGGAAGCTGTCAATCAGAATGGACTGCAAAATATTCTTCAAGGCTCAACTATTATCTAGGCTAAAAAACAGAATGCAAAACATTTCTGCCTTTTTAGAAATCAACACTGGCAACCTTTGAGGGACAGAACTAAAATAAAGATTAGAACTGTAACATCTGAGTCTCCATCTCCTTCTGAAACCACACTCTCTGATGAGATATGACACTGATGTCTCCTAATATTGACTGAGGAGCAATTTCCAGTCACAGTAATAGATTCATCTTGACAACATGTTACTCAGTGTCAAACCCAAGCCCTTGGCTCTGTTTGGAGGGGTCTTTCTTCTGTTCTGGGAAATCAGCACCAGTGAAAGTCAGGGCTAAAGAGGGTCTAAGAGTGTTTAGCAGGCTGATGTGGATGTTTTGCCTTGTTGATTCTCCCAGTGCTTCAACAGACTAGACCAGTTACATCTCATGGGATGTGGAAAATCCCTGTGCACATAGAATCCACAAAATACAGAGAAAAACTGGACACAGCACTACAAGTGTCTTATAGGTCCCTTCCAACCCCTAACATTCTGTGATTCTGTGAAGTGTGGTTTGTCTCACACGTGCTGAACAGAAGGAAATCCTCATTTCCCTCAAACTACGGTCTTGTTAACACTGGCTGCCTTTGTCTCAGTCTCTCCAAGCTCACACTCAGCTTGTGGTTTGTAAGCTTACCCCCCTCCCGCCACTCATTTCTGCACAGCTGCTTTCTAGCAACTTGGCACATAGCCTGTCTTGTTGTTTCGGATTATTACATCTGAGGTACAGGACACTGCATTTGCATTTTTAAAGTTTATGTGGCTCCTGTCAGCCCATGTCTTCAGTATGTTGAGATCTCTAAATAACAGCCATAAACTGCAGTGTATCAACAGCTGTCCACGAGTCATGGGCTTGATGAAGGTACATCCATCTCGTCATCAAGACAAGTAAAAAAAAGATTATAAACACTGTCAGCTCCAGTATTGACCCCTGAGGAATGCCAGCAGTAATGAGCTACCAGCTGGTAGGGGAAGTAGCTGACATAGCAAGCAAAGAATCAATCTGTAATTTCTTGTAAAAAATGCAAATTGTGCCAATAGAAATCTGTTTAAGTTCAACAAGGGATAGTGCAAAATTCTGTGCTCAGGGTAACCCCCTCCATCACTGTGGGCTGGCAACCAACCAGGTAAAAGAACCTGGGGCTGATGGTGGACACAGGGCTAAACATCAACCAACAGAACAGTCTCACTGCAAGTGCAGGAAACCACACTCTAGACTGTGAGGGAACTACTGAGAACTGTGTGCTCATAACATATAGGGACATGGGGCAGGCATAGCATATATATTATAAAGCATATTTTGGGCCCTTTGCTTTAGGAGGGATGTGGAGGTACTGGGGAAGTTTCTAGGGAAGGAAGAGAAGATGACTGGGGTCTAGGGCACATAACTTATGAGGAAAGGTTAAGAAAACTGATTTTATTTAGTCTCATGAAGAGAAAGCTAAGAGAAAAATCTAACAGCAATGTGTAACCATTTGTACGGTTGTCACAAAAATAACAAAGGCCATCTCTTCTCATTGAAGTTAGTATATAAAGGGACAAAATTGTGCACGCATGTTCAGTCTGGACATTGGAAAATAATCAACAGGAAGCTAAATTGAACTGGGAGAATTTTTTTGGAAAGGTTGTGAAATCTCTGTAGTTGAAATTTTCAAGACCCTGATGCCATGGCTATCCCCATCTGGTCTTCAAAACAGGCCTGCTCTACGTGGGAACTTGCACTATATAACCTCTCAGAGGTCACTGCCAAACAGAATTTCTAAAAGTCTTTCAATTTATGAAATTGTGAAAGTGCATTTTTCTTCTTAGTGTTCTTTCCTATCACACGGGCAGAATGCAGGATTCCCCATGGACCTCCTTGATCACGTACTAATGTCAGAAATTTGCCAGGCTAGGCCAACCTTCAGGGAATTCTCAAAACAGAAGAGGCAATATCTGCTATTTAGGAACTTAAGAAAAAGACAGATTTTACATCATGAGGCATTTCCCACCTTTATGATGGGAAGATGCTGCCCTCACGTTCTGCCAGGTACAACGGTGAGGTGTGCAGGATGAAAGGCATTCTAATTAAAGTCTTGTGGGCTAATTGCATTTGGTTAGTTCACAGTGAGTTTGGTTTCAGGGGGGAATAGATATTTGCAGATATTTGGGGGTTACTTGCTCCTTCTTTGCTTTCCAAAGAGACATTTCAGTATCTTGTAAAGCCATTAATTAATAATTAATAATGCCAAAGTTTCCAGGCATTTCTACAAAGCAGTGTCTTGCACTGAAGCTCAACATGAAGACTATACCCAGATTCAAAACACACAATTTAGAAGAAGTCTTTAGTCCTAATTGGTCCTTCAGAAGTTATTTTTTCAGTCTAGTGTTCAACAGCAACTCGGTTGAATGGCATTTACTTGGAGGCCATTTAAGTTCCTCATTTTTCATCTGAGGTTCAGTGTTATTTCATTTTATATGAAAATCTAGTGACTTACTTAAACGAGTTAGTGCTATGAAGTATGTTAACATAAAAAGTTCAGCTGTATACAAATATAACAGGCCTTTTACTAGAGGGACCAAAAGACCTATGATATTTACAACATGGCAATCCACCAGCTGCAGTGCTTTATTTAAATGAAAACAGAAATACAACATAAAAATTGATTATTTTATGACACTTATAGTTCCCAGTGACAAAAGAGACAGACAAAAACCATTTTGCTAATAATTACACAGCCAGGCAGTATTGGAAAACCAGGTTTACATACTTGATTTAAGCTTAAAACAAAAGGGGAAGAGGGGGAAGCATTTTTGCAGAATTCCAATACGCTGTTCTCCCTCTAAGCCTCTGATGTGCACTTATCCCCAAAACTGAAAATACTTGAGAAAAAAAATTCTAACAACAATTTAGGCAAGTAATCTCAAGAAGGTGACTAGACATCTCTGTTGCTGTACTTGTGCCCTTCAGGTATTTCCTAGAGATAAGTGGTAAGTAACAAGAATGCAAGGCTAATAAAACCTGTTATTTACTCTGTAATGCAGTTGTTCTTTCCAGGGCATGTTTTCTTGGAAGATTGATTAGTCTATTTATTGTGCAAGCGTGGAACATGCAAAATGATTAGACACAGCAATTTTTTGTGGTCCCATTCTTTACACCAACAGTGGCATAATCCTCTCAGTACTGTCTATATTGGTATGGAAGGTAAAGTTCAGCCAGTAGCATGGAAAAAAATCTGGAAGGGCAATTTGACTGAATTATAATGAAGTCTGGGGGGAAAAAAAAAAAAAAGAAAAAAAAAAAAGCTTTTTACCTTCACTGTGACTCACGAAGTTTACAAAGGAAGTTCTGGATGAGGGAAAAAAGGCTGCTTAATGCACAGAATATTGCTGGGAAGATCAACCTGAAGTCCCATTGGGTCCCATCTTGCTCAAACTGAGGCAAAACTCTGATTATTTTCACAGTATTTTTGCACGAGCTTGTGTAGATCCTGAAAACTGCTGACACTGTCCCTGGGTGAATGCTGTATAGTGAATGCCACTGGGAATAAGCAAGAAATATGTAAACTCTGTATCCAAGATTGGAACTACTTCTCTGCTTCTATTTAATTTTCACAGGTACAGTGAGAGCCTTGTAATAACACAGCTACAGTTAAGTGTATAGGATTCTTTTCTTTCGTGACAAAAAATTTAAAACTTCCTTTCAGATATGCATAATGAAGACAATTTCTGGTAGTAAAACAAGCAAAATCCCTTGAAGTACAGTTTGATAGGAATTTGCATCTTGCTTGATGATTCATCTGAGAGATTAAAGCTTTTTTATTATAGGGAAAAAAGAATTTAAAAGATCACTGAAAAAATAAACCCCACAAAACTCATTCAATGTCTTCCCCTTCTTAAGCTCTAGAAAATAAAATATTCTGAACACCCAGGGCCTCTTAAATGGAATAATTTAAAGGAAAAACAAACAGCAATTGTATGATTGTAAAGAGAAATTAGCATTTTGCTCAAAAGGAATGGCAATTTGCAATGATGACATTGTGATTTATACTAATTGAGATTAAGTCAGACAAAATGGCAACATTAGTAATCATTTGAAGTACTGTATTACTCATTATACTGTGCTTTGTAAACATCTCTCTTGAAATTAAAAAGTAATTAGTAGCATTTTAGTCATTTAATTCACTGTAATTAGGATTTTAGGGAAACTACAGCCCTGCTGTTGGAAGCCTTTAAGGTTTTGAATTGAGAGAATGTTGGGGTTTTTTAAATCAGCGTTTAGTGGTGGCTCATTTTCTGTGGTCCACAGAGGCAAATGGCATCACTGGAAGTTAGACAAAGATATTCTTTAGAGGAACAGACACACACATCCATCTTAATGCAGAGATGTGAACTGACTGGCTTAGAAAAATGTTAATGGGAGTACAGGGCCAGATCTACAGCCCAATTCAAAGTCAGTCTGGGTAATGAAGAAGCAAAGTTGTTGCTTCCAAGGGGAGCTAAGCATGTCCAGTGTGAAACAAGTCATTATCTGAGCAGAACACAAAATTGTCCTTCTTACCCAGGAAAAGGAAACACCCAAGTCACAACCACCAAGTGCTTTCCATAAGCCACCACTCATCTCTGAGGGCAAGGAGGGTCTGCAGAAGGAGCCTGCTCAATGATAAAAAAGATACACTGGCAGAGTACCCCTGGATATAACTAAAGTTTCTTTATACTCACACTGATGAGCTGCAAGCTCAGAAAGAGGCCTGAGGGAAAAATGTAGAGAGTAATTTAGAGCATTCTACAAGACAGAAGTCAGGTCTACTCCCTATTTATCCTGCCTTTTTTAGAATGCCTCTCATCAGCTATTGATGCAGAACATGACAGGGACTATCTCAGAAAGATATTTGGTCCACCAACATCATCCCTGTATTTTACACATAGATATCTGGATGGAAGATACCAAAATAAACTTAGGTGCATTAGCTGGCATGAAAGCTGAAGCATCTGGCATCAACTGCTTCAGTCCTTTACTGAATAGTTGCTTCAGGCCTCTCATTACTCCTGTCCAAAACTGCTAGAAGACATCTTTGTGCATCCCAGTCTGATGGCTGGGTGGCTTCTTCAAGGGTATCTAAGATCAGGATCTATTCAGTCACTTCAGGTGACAAGTTAGTTACATTTTGGGAAGTATGGGTTTACAAAAGCTTGATAAAGGTATACTGTATATCACTCTTTTTTTCCCACTGCTAGTTCCCAACTGGCTTCTAAAGCCCATCCACACAGCCTTTGCTGCCTTCATGATTCAACCTTCTGTTGCCTCACATCACCTTTGACAATAGAATGGTTTTTGTTAGCCATCATGATCTGGAAGATAGTGCTGGCCAGGGCCAGAAAATTATGTTTTGTGGACAAAATGAATCAAAACCAAACAACAAAACAAACAAAAAAAACCCCAAAACAAAACAACAATGACAACAAAACCCCAAACAATGGGACAAACAAAACCCCACAAAAAAACAAACAAAAAACCAAAACCAACCAACCCAAAACCCCATAGTAATGTAGGACCTTTTTAATTCTCATGCAGAAAACCAACCTCATCTGTACACAAAAGGCAGTGGGCAAACAGAGAAGGCCTTGCATACTCAGAACCCAGGGGCTGCATCACTGCAGGAAAGTTGTGTAAGGAATTCAAAGCAAGACCTTGAAACCCAAGCTCTGACCATCTAACGGACTTTTTGGTTTCAGGAGACAAATGTTTTTCTCATTCTCTCCTGGTGTGGCTGCTTCAGCAGTTGGAAATAATTTAGCATTTACTGGGGCAAGAAAATGACTCACTCCTCTGAGTCATACACATGGGACATTCAGGATTTGCAAACTGAGACTTGAACAATTCTGGCTGCTGCCACTGGGTGCCCGAGCAGCAAAGCTGTTGTTTAACAGGGCTGGCCTCCTTTCTGTCCCACTAGAAATTATTAAGAAGCTCCAGACCAGTAACATTTGTTTCTGGTAAAAGAAATGCATATATCTTCTGAGCCAGAATTGCAACCAGGCATACTGAAAACATGCTGTGGACTCAATGTGTATTAAGTCAATTAGGAAAAGAAAAACTAATTGCAGGATTGTGGAAAGACAAAGGAGCTGAAAATCTTGTTCTGTCTGTCCCCATAGAAGTGTTAAAAATGGCTCCAAAATGAAGATCAAGCCCCACTGTACTCATGATCAAATAGTCATAATAATGGAACTACAGTGGATACTATTTTCTTAATTTCTGAAATGAAAATAGTGCTTGAGACACTGGTGTAAAGTAATTTAAGTGTATGTTTACTTAGTGAAGCATTATGATTTCTTAAACATATACCCAAAAAACATCTTGGTAAGTGCTTCTGATGTAAGCATAATTAATAATAATATATATTTATATGATATTTATTAATAATATATATTTATAATAATAAATACGAATTACAAAAAAAACCCCCAACATATTATTATTTATTTTGCACAGATGGGTTGCAGAAAATGACAGAACAGGGTAAGACTGGAGGGGATCTGGTGGGGTTATGCTGTCTGGATACACAAAAGGTGTGGGCTGAACCCACTGGTGCCATCCAGTCTCTCCTTCTCTTGCTATCTCAGGAAGCTGAACAGTGGTTTGAATTGAGACTCAGGACTCAATTTTCTGAGGAATTTCAAGGCTCAGCTCATGTCTTTGTGTGGTGTGGTGCGGCGGGGCCCTGTTTGGCCTGGAGTTTATTGAGAACTCAAGGCTGAGCCATCTCCACAGATCCCCACTGTCATCCCTGCAGAGATGAGGCCACATCACAACTTTGTTCTAATCTCATTTTAGATGTGATCCTTTTTACGCTGTTATTATCTCTTTATTATTTGTTCACAAGTGGGTTTCTGGGTTGTTGGGGTTTTTTTTTGTACTAAATCCTGCAGTTTGGCTCATCATTCTGAAAGCTGCTCTCAGATGTCATTAGTTTAAAATGCCACTTGTGCAGAATCAGACTCCTAATTAATAGTTGGTTAGAAATTTTACAGTAAGACATCTTGCCAAAAAGGAAAGTGAGGAAGCACAGTACTGTGACACCTGTGTTTATGCCTGAATTGATCCTGAATCCTATAGAAGACAAATCCCCTGGCATATGTTAAAAATGACAGGTCACTTTGCCTTCTTCTGGAATGATTTTAGTTATTGTGTTTTTAAGCCATGAGAGGAAGTCCCCTCGTGAAGGGAATCTTAGTTTATGGCAGAGGCCTACCTGATTTTGCATCATTTACTGGAAGTGGAATTAAATGTTGACTCAGCATATTTTAAACAGATCTGCAGTATTTTGTAGCATTCCAGAAGACTGTGTAGTAGGCCAGGGCACTCCAAAACCATTTTCTGAGAGAAAAAAAAGTCTCCTGTTATTGCTGCAGTCTTCTGGTGAAAAGGATATCCAAACTCATCCCCACAGAGAAGGCAGAGCTCCAGTGGGTTGACTATATATCAAAGATACAGAAGCAGTTTTGTTCTGACTTTGATACTGCTGTGTTGCACCTAAAAGTATAGACTCATGCATACCATCCACTCTGTCTATTATTTAGATTTCTTTCCTTCATTATCTCCTGCTTCAAATTCTTTTTCCACCTTCATGTCTTTAGATGTTTGGGTTTTACCTCTTAATTTTCTCCTTTGTGTGCATCTCCCATTTTATTACCTAATTCTACTAGGTGGAATGCAAGCTTTCCAATTTGAAATCAAGCTGCCCCCTCCATGTTCAGAATCAGATAAAATGAACCAATCAATCTGTTTTCTCAATGAGAAAGCACTATTGAAATTCGTTATGATTCTTCTGAAAGATTGAATTTCCAGAAAAGATCTCTCAAAAAAACACCCAAGCCAACAACAAACAAACTGTAAATGTCTGCTGCCCTTATGTATATTAAATAAGCCACCACACCACACAGCTGCATCCAGCTTTGGAAAGAAGATTCATTCCCGGCTGAGGAAATCTCTCTCTCCATTAATGTGCCTTATCTGTCTGTGGGAATGTGCCTGTCTTTAGCTGGAGGGCTTTGTATGAAAACATAATGCCAGGGAAGACAAAGGCTTTATGATCCATCAGGGTCATTCCTCAGGATAAAGTATTTGGTAGTTAGCATATTGACAGTGCATTAGAATTAATGAAGGCTGACGTGCCACTTTAATTGACACCATTTGTTTCTGTAATCACCAGTGATACTTCTGTCCAGATTGCTCTGCCACTTCCTCAGCCTCCACTCGAACAAGTCCTCCTGGCTGCACAGGTGCTTGCTGCTCTCCTTTTCCTTCTTCTGCTAAAGACAATCATCATTGGCAACTTACTGTCTAAATAATGAATACAGAGGAGGATGGGCCCCAGCTCACTCAGAACTTTAATGGTCTTTTAATCAAACTATCCCATTTCCTTCACAAAAGCAGCACTCTTGCAATCATCATTATGCCAATTAACCAAGGGTTCAACTTTCCTCCAGTGCTTGTGGGTAAAAGTGCCAAACCCATTTAGCAGCTGCCAAATAGTCTCAAATAATTCAAAGAAAATAAGTAAAAATTCAAATAATTCAAAGAGAATCAGTAAATGACCGGGTCAGTGATGCTGGAGTGCTGGGAATTCACTGGAGAAGTTGCAGATCAATGGCATACTGAGAGGGTGGGAGGGGTTGTGAATCTCTCTTTAACAAAATGCTGTTTGTGTTCATTTTTAAAAGGAAACTAATAGCTGATATGGGATTATAGGTTCGTGTCCCACTTAACACTCCTCTCCTTTTACGTTTAATTCCTCTTCCTCAAGGAAAGATATGATATGATCACAGAATCACAGAAAATTAGTGGTTGGAAGGGACCTAGAAGATGATATATGATATATCTGCTTTCCTTTATGAAAGAAGAGCTGGATACAGTTCCTAAGTCAGGAACACTCCTGGGTCAGCTTGGGTTTACTTCTGCCAAGGAACAAATTGTGCCATCTGCATTCCAGTCATTTTGGTTTGAAGCAAACAAGGCTTCCCAGGCAACAGTTATTAGGCAGACACTGGTCTGTACTGCTTCCATGTTACTTTACAATGAATTCCTTCAAAAAAAAAGGCAGCCCTATTTTGAAGATCTCTGAACGTGACTTGAGAAGGATGTATGTGTGACAGGTCTTCAAAAATAAGGGACTAGATGGATCTGAAAAAGACTCCAAGTCACATCCTAAATTATTAAGATTGTAGTTATTTATTTAGAACAGCTTATTTTATGAGATATTATGCAAAAAAAAAATATATGTTTATGACCTGTAATATTTCTTGTTTGTCTGCAGTGTAATTACTGTGCTATCAAAGTGATGTTAAATATTGTAAGCCAGATGATTAACCTTCAGACTACAGGAGTGTGTGGCCAGTACAAGCAGCAGAACACGTTCGTTGGGAATAATGACACAGCCATGTACAGAGTATGAAACTCATGGCATAATGATAAAGAATTCACCTCTGTAGTTAACCTTCCTGTTACATGAATTAGATGCAATTATTGACAATTAAAAATGGAGTCATTATATCATTACATAGCAGTTGAAGGAAAAAGAAGAAACATCTCATAAATTTAAGATTCAGGGACACTCTCTTGCAACCTGATTGATCTGGTAAAGCCAATTAATCTCCTTCTGTAGACAATAGATGGAGAATCCCATTCCTGAAAGCATTTTTAAGACCTTGATGAGGGCTCTGTGTTTCTGGCCTAAAATTTCAGAGCAGATAGGTGGACACAAGGTGTGTGCTGTTTTTGTAACACCAACAGCCCAGATCACACTGTGCTGACTGTCAACAGCAAGCACAGAACAGTTGGTTCTGTTTGTGCACAGAAGAGCTCTACTTTGACCTCTGAAGGACAAGTGATTTGGATTTTACTTCAGAAGCACTTAACCATGATGCTTTTTGGGTGTATGTTTAAGAAATTATAATGCTTCACTAAGAAAACATACATTTAAATTACTTTAAACCAGTGTCTCCAGTACTATTCTCATTTTAGAAATTAAGAAGATAAAATAGTATCTACTGCAGTTCCATTATTATGATTATTTGATCATGAGTACAGTGGGGCTGGATCTTCATTTTGGAGCCATTTTTAACACTCCTGTGGGGACAGACAAAACGAGATTTTTCAGCTCCTTTGTCTTTCCACAATCCTGCAATTAGTTTTTCTTTTCCTAATAGAATTTAATACACATTGAGTTCACAGTACGTTTTCAGTATGCCTGGTTGCAATTCTGACTCAGATGATAAATTTATTTTCTCTTCTCCTTTCACAAAGATTCAAAGCACAAAAAAAGGATGTGTCTGGAAATCCCAGATGGATAACGGTACTGAAATATTCAGCTACTGATACCTAGATAAATTATATACCTCAGAAGATTTTAAAAAAATATATTAATTCTGTATTAATTCCTTCTATTACTCCCTGAAAAAAAACCAAACAAAACAAAACAACAAAAACAAACAAAAACAAACACCAAACCCACATAGAAATACAACAACAACTAAAAAGACAACTCAGAAAAGCTGAAATAATTTCTCCCATGGCAGAGAAGTCAGATTTTGGGAGCTTACAACTGGGTATGAACCCTCTTGCAATATGCACATGTTTGTACCAGATCTAAGAAGTAACAGTGCAAAGGTGTCAAAAGTTTTATTCATGGTGTTACTCTGCACTTTTGCACAGTTATAATCTTTCATTTAATTATCAGCTGCTTTGTCGTGGGTGTCTTGTATGACGTAAGTAATAACTAACATGTTGCTTTAAAGTAAAACAAAAACAAAACCAAACAAGTACTCTAAATCATTAGAACTCCAAGTATATTCCAAAAGAACTGTCCTGTCTATTGGCCCTTAATAATCTAAGAACCTGAAGGAAATTAATGCTTAACGTGGTCTTTTCCTAATCACAGTCAAGATCAGAGAGTAAAAAGCTCTACTGGTTTTCACGGGAAACTACTAAAATCTTAAAAGTCATTTAAACTTCTTATAATCCCCACCAACCACAAAGATCACTGAAAACAACCTAACAAAGATTAGGTTCTTTGTGTTATGAACTTCCACCAGGTCTTGTTAAAATACATAAGTTAAAAAAAACCCCTCCAAAGTAGCCCATTATATACTAATTTGGTAACTTAAAAATGTCAGAGAGCCCACAGGGGTTAATTAGTTAGGAGAATCTGCAGGATTAAACACAGCTGGAGAGTGGGATATTTGAAAATATAACCAGAGGTGTCAGAAGGTGTACATAGTCCCCTGGAGAAAATTGTTAATAGGAAATAAAATAGATTAGGAGAGAGAAAGTAAAAGTGAAAGGCAGACCACAAAATCTTAAGCTATGGAGGTGATTAAAATAATAGCATGGGAAGTGTGTCAGAGGAAAGACAGCCCCAGAAACACACCAGTAAGAAGCATTATGAAATTACCCTGTTGAAAGCCAAAGATTTAGGAGAATAAATGCAAAAAAGAAACCATGCAGGAAGGATTCCGTGGAACAAAATAATCCTGTTAAATGCAAACTCAGAAACTATGCATAAAAATGGCTAAAGAAAACACAACAATAACTATATTAATATTGTACATTATATAACTTGGGTCTGGACGTGAGAGAATTGTGCTTTTGGTGAAATGGGTAAAATAAGCAGTGCTTCCTGAGGGGAGACCTCATCACTCTGCAACTACCTGAAAGGACATTGAAGAGAGGTTGGTGCTGATCTCTTCTCACAGGTAATTGGTGATAGAACAAGAGGCAATGGATTCAAGTTGCACCAGGGGAGGTTTAGGCTGGGCACTAGGGAAAAATTTTTCACTGAAAGAGTGCTCAGAGACTGGCACAGGCTGCCCAGGGAGGTGATTGTCACCATCCCTGGGTGTGTTTAAGGGGCATTTGGACATGGATAAGGGGAGGGCAGTGGATGTGGTGTTCCTTGACTTCAGCAAGGCTTTGGATACTGTCTCCCATGGGATCCTCACAGCCAAGCTCAAGAAGTGTGGATTGAGTGATGGTGCAGTGAGGTGGATTGGGAAAAGGAACGGCTCTTGTCAAACTGCCCGTGACTCAGATCTCACAGCTGAGAGACACTCAAGAACTCCTTCCACTGCCCTCTTGTAAAGCTACAGCAGTTTGTGAACTCTGATTAACTTTAGTTCCATGGCAGGACCCAAGGTAAACAATGCATCAGCTGTTCAAGGATGTGCTGGACTTTTTCTTTCTCTCTCTTGTATTGATTGAAACAGCAGGAGCAGCCTCCCAGCACAGCCTCTGTGGTCAACTGCTCAACCTAGTAATGACTTGAGATGCAAGACAGAGATTTACTGGAGAGAGTCCAGCACAGGGCACCAAGCTGCTGAAGGGAGTGGAGCATCTCCCTGCTGAGGAGAGGC
>JAOEGS010002387.1:0-21579 GCA_025447755.1 Corythornis vintsioides
TCTCTCTTTGCCCTCCCTGGACAACTTTGCCAGCTCAGCTTGGCTCGCCTTCTCTTTTGGTTCCTTCCTCAGAGCACCCAGGAGGCCTCTGGTCCCTTCTGCCTTCCATCCT
The DNA here is from genome assembly GCA_025447755.1 of Corythornis vintsioides. Classification (NCBI taxonomy): domain Eukaryota; kingdom Metazoa; phylum Chordata; class Aves; order Coraciiformes; family Alcedinidae; genus Corythornis; species Corythornis vintsioides. The sequence continues at coordinate 113 of JAOEGS010002387.1, forward strand.
GATCTGGGTGTTCCTGACCCTGGTGCCAGAATCCAGCTCCTGAGCACAGCTCCCAGCTGCTGCTGGGCCCAGGCTGGGCCTCTCCCAGTGCTGCTCCACAGCATCACTGCTGACTGGGGTGTCATTACCATCAGGGGCTGGGTTCAGTGCTGGCTTTGTACATATTTGTATCTAGTCCATTTATTATTGTTATTACTATTTCCATTCAAGCTGTTCCAGTTCTCTTGTCTAGTGGCTGAGTCTCTCTCCCTTATTCCCTTTCTCTTCCCTCTGGGGAGGGAGGGGGGTTAACAGAGAGACTATAGGTCTGAGGGGCCACCCTGGTCATGAACAGTCACAGAACAAAGTCTCCACCACTCAGAATGACACAGAACCACCAAGCACATTTGCATTTTCTCAAACATGTAGCATACTTTAGCCTGAGGAGAAAGTAAAACACTCAGGTAACTCAATTTTATTGGACAGAAATATTTGATAATTAATAGCTTGGAATATTTTTTCTTGCATGTCTCCTTATTAACAACACCCTCTTGTTCACCAAACAGGCTATGAAATGAAACGGAAATTTCTCATACCTGCCAGCCAGTTCTGCACCACTGCTTTTTCTCTACAAGTAGATTTCAGAGAGAACATGCTTTGGTTTACCATTTAATTTCTATTATAGTGGAAATAGGGAATTATTAATTATATATTCATGTTGCAGCTATATAAAATATAAGCTCTTCCATTCTTTCACAGACAAATGCTCTGCCTTCTAGATGGAGAAAACACTTTTTAACTGCTTTACAAACTGGTATTACTAGAACAAATGGCTCCTTAACAGCTTTAAAAGAATAAAAGCAACAGTTTCACACTAATTATGCAGATTTCCTTGGGCATGGGGAAGTTTATATCAGCTCAAAAAAAAAAGGTAGTTACTAGAGGATTCCTGAAACTTAAGTATTTGCTAACTATACAAACTCTTCCCCTTGCTTAATGTCTCACCAAACCAAAAACCCACTGAGCCACAGAACACTTTTTTGTCTTATCTGTTGTAACCTACATCTAAAAAATCGCAAGACATAAAGAAATACCTGGTGATCAGTATCCAGGTACCAGGAATAACTGAATAATACAAGAAGAATTTTGCCAAACATCTAGTGAGGATAAGCAGATATCAAGGAGATGGGAATTAGATTCTGAATATTAATTTCCAAGACTTCTCTTTATAGTTATATTGAAAATTCTATTCCTCCAAGTCTTTCTTATGCCAGCAACCACAGTGATTATTTTTAATGTCTCAGTTAATAAACTTGGTTTAGGAGAATAAGAAAGAAACAAGCATCAGGAAAAAAACAAGAGAAATTAAGACAGGGAGAGGGAAACTCAATTCTGTGCAAACTACAGGCAAGTGAAGAGAACTAATGAATGCAACAAAATATACATTGTTCCTTAACAACAGAAACTAAAGATTCCTTTGTGGTATAGATTCAACTTCCACCAGCTTCACGCACCAATCCCTTTGGGTTCCTTTCCCAAAACACCACTCAACGCAGCAGTTCTGATGGAGGGAGGCAAGCAGCACACGGGGTGCTCCTCTCAGTGGAACTGACATACCCACTATGGCATAAAATCCAACTCACACCACCTCAGGGCTTCCAAACACCTCATCTTTGCTTTGCCTTGCACAAGGCCAGCTCTCAGCATCATACAAATCTTCAGCTCTGTAAAATGGATGCAACCAGACACCTGCAAGTCTTACAAATACCCTGAAAATCAGTAGTTTCAAAGATAAGATTTTTCTCAGAGTTCTCTAGCAACTCATTTATTGATCCAAACCAAAAAGTATTTAGTAAGTGCCCCGGTACCTATTTATCTTCTTTCATTGCCACCCCTTCAGAAACTACTGTTAAAAGGTGTCCCAGGTTTCCAAGATGAAAATGTTTTTCCAGCCTAACTGTGACCTTGGCTTTGTTGTTGAAACTCGACACATTTTTGACAATCAGCACACACAGAATTATTATTATTATTATTATTATTATTATTATTATTATTATGCTGAGTCATTAGCACCTTCCCTAAGCAACTGCTTCACCCTGCCTTTCCCCCCATCCTGGAGTAGCACTTGTGTTATTTAGGGCTACTTTAACATCACTTGATAGAGACTTGACAACACAACCAGAGTGGCTTCAGTTGGAAGTCATCTGTGCACAGTGATGTCAGTGTTGTTCCTCACTAACAAATTCTAGTGAAGACATTTCAGTGGCAGATCTATTCAAATGTCTCCTGTTGTCTAAATCAATCTGTTAACTCCAGAGTTTGGGAGCTATTCTGCCATTTAGCACATGTACGTGCTAGGAAGCGCTTCACAAGAATTAAGTCACTAAGCACGTCTTCTCTGACACGAGCTGTCTGTCACAAACATCTCATCAGCCCCATGGCCAAGACCACTTCATTATCCCTGGAAATATTTTACGACAAGCATGTGATCATTCAACAGGAACAGAGTTTGCCTCTGAAAGATGACAGTGCTCAGAATACTTCATTTTCTCTCTCTAAATGGTTTCAGAGTATTCCCACAAATATCCATGACACCAGTTCAGGCTATTTTTTTTAATCCTTACTTTGCTCTTTGGGTTTTTTGGTTATGTTTGGCTGTTGGTTTGGTTTTTTAATAAAAGCAATTTTACCTAACCCATCCAAATCCAATAATGACCATGTGAGTTGAATTCATGTGGATGTTGGGGACCACCAAGAATATGTATGAACCAGAAAACTCTCTCTGGTAAGGAGACCTCCAACACAGAGGCAGAATAAACTCATCTGAAGTCTTGAACACATTTTGCAGTTGCATAAAGGATGCTAAAATTAGAAAGGGGTAGAGTGTTTGCCAGTGGATTCTTCACAGCTGAACACAAACCTCTGAGCTTACAGCTTTGGGAATCAACATCTTTATACAAATGTCTTCCTTATTTTTTTTTAAATAAAAAACAGTACAATGTATGTTATACATTTTGAACTTTCATTTCCCTACAAGTGTTTTCAAGGAAAAAGTCTAAAGAGAACACATAACTGTATTTAGGTGTTCTTAAGTATATATAAAAACCAAATTGTGTTACTTATGAACCTCTGTGATCCAGTAATAGACATAATCCTCTGTCCTGGACCAGATTGATGGGGTTTTTTAATGGATCATTAAGTATGTAAGACCAAACCCAGCTGAATAAATATTTGCTTAAATGCATTACATCTGTTGTTTTACACTACACATGCACGGGTCCTTGTTTCTTCCAAGTGTTACCTCTTTTGCTTGAAATACAATATAAGGCTGCTTTTGTACTGTACTTTTATAACTGTACTAATAACAGCTTTGAGGATAGTTTAACACGTGTACATTTATTTGGCAGCCAATGCCAACAGTGAAATCTTGAAATCCTTTAGATTAAAGATGTTTTCCAGGGATAGCAAGCTGGATAAGACTCCAAGCTTTCTAAAACGTGGTCTCTAAGCACACAATCAGCAAGTAAAGCCATCAATTAAATAGTAGGAATATATGCACTCATTTTCTGGCTTCTCCATATGGAGACCAATACAAAGGATGCAGCACGTGGGAGACACCCACCTTCCAGCCACAGGGACTACTAACATTTGTTTCAGTCCTGAAGAGAACCATGTGTCAAACCCCAACAAAAAGCATGCCAAAGCAGCCTTTTTCCACTAGGAAAACTTTAGAGAGATGAAAAGTAGTCCCCATTTACAATGAAAACCTTGTCAGGTGTTCACTGTAATAAAAGTGTTCCTGGCAGATGCAGTCAGTCCCACTTTCACTGTCCTCTCTGCCCCACACACATGTACCCCAGGAGCAGCTGTGGGTGATAAATACACAAAGCAGATCTAACATGCATCAAAATTGGAGTGGACAATAGTGCATAAAGCTCTGCAAGTCCATGAGGATTTCTGGACTTCTGCTCCTGCATCTGAGACAGTAACCATGTATTTCCTATGAACATAAAACTATTCCAGTCCAAAGACGCTGCTCTGGCAGTTTCTATCTCCAGCTCTTGAAGCATGTTATGATGATTCAGAATCCCCCCCACATTCAGACAAAGTCTCAAGGGGTGTCTTGGTTCCAATATCCTCCACGCACTCGCAGCACGCAAAGCACATGATGTGAAATGAAATCTGCTGATTCCATACTGGGTATTCTCTATGGATTATTAGATACTGCCACCAAGCACACTGGGCAGAAGCTTGCCAATCTGAAAAGCTCCCTTTCCTGGCTTTTGGACTTGAGTTGCCTACTCAGAGTGTCCAGTGAGAAACTGGATCTCAGCTATTAGTGAATGGGATGAAACACTAACTACTCTGTCTGCAGACATTCATTGTCCAACAGATAAAGTACTCCAAGTGTTCTTTGCAATCAGAAAAAAGTTTCCCTGTGACCCTATCACATCAAAGGATAAAGTTATTGAGCTAAATACCTCTACAGATGATATGCCTATTGATAACTTCAAAGGGCTTTTTTAAAAAATTCAACAAAGAATCTTACAACAAGATGCAAATTCTGTGGAAGAGATCAAATGATAAAGGTTTTGCCAGAAGGAATGATAAACTGCTGTAGAATATCAACAAAACCAGAAGCAAGGTGGGAACTGCCTCTGTGCCTGCTTCCAGTAAAAAATGTCCTTTTGATTTCAAGCCTTTATGATCATTCTAGGCTCTCAGATCAGTAGAACCCACCATTGATCAGTTATCAGATTGTGGCAGCAAGTAATTTGAAAGATTGCCAGTTGGTCAAATCCTGGGTTGATAAAATTCACATTTAGATAACAGACTATTCCTTGAATCAGTGCATGGCAGTTCTGATAGTCCAGCGGGGTGTCCCCTCCTCTCTCCAGCACTAGCCAAAAAACAGGTAGTTTCTCTCCTATCTCATTTGCCAGGATTACGGCAGAATCCTGTTAAACAGCTCTCCATGCTCCTTGGGATTTCTTACCCTCATCCAGCCATCCCTTCTCTAACTCCAGCCAACACAGGGAAACTGCCCTGTACTCGGAAAGGATTCCCATTTTCTGAACTTTCTTCATCACTATGATACTTTTGGATCACTGCAGGATTATGCTGCTCAGAAGAATGAATCACTTGGAAACCTGAAATGTGGCCTCTTGGAAACACTTTGGCATGTTTTTCTTGGTCAGCTACAAGCACGTAAGTCTGTCTTCTACATGATCTTGGACAGTAAACACTTGGCTTCCCAGAACCAACTCTGTTCATAGAATCACTGGATGAATTATGTTGCAAAGGACTCGGGTGGTCATCTTCTCCAACCTGCAAATAGCAGAGTCACCTCTCAGTCCAGACCAGGGTGCTCAGGGCTTTGCCAGGTAGACTGGCAGAGCTGGAGGACAATTACACAGCCTTGCTGGGAAACCTCTTTTAATGCTTCATTATCCTCACTATTAGTATTTCTCCTGAAGTCTGAGACTCTTCTCTTGATTTAGGTACATTGTTCCTCATCTTCCAGCCAAGGACCTCAGTGGAGAGCCCAGCTCTGCTCTCCTGATTGCATCCTTGTCTCTCTTGGAAGGCTGCCATTAGTTTCTCCCTGTCTTCAAGCATCTTCTCCAGGCTGCACAAGCTCCATTCCCTCAGCTTCTCCTCACAGGACACACAATTCAGCCTTCAAGTGCTTTGGAGGCCCTCTCCTGAATCTGTTCCAGTCAATCAGTATCTTCCTTGGGCTGGGCTTGGGGAGGTTGTGTCCAAACCTTGATGGAACATTTCAAGTGTGGTCTGATGAGAGCTGACAAAAGTAGGAATTTGGCACTTCCATCAGCATACTGTCCAACGTGCCATCAGACTGCATGCCATGCAACACTGTAGGACCCTGTTTCAGCCTACTGGACCTGAAAAGAAGTTTGCTCATCTCTTCCCACTTCTGAGGAGCAGTTTGCTGCAGTTCTGTGGAAAGAGTCTCCACTTTTTCTGACGTGTTTGTACCACTGTCCCTGAAGGACTTGCAATCAATTGCTATTGAAAAAAAAAAAATATTTTTTTTTTAAACAAATTTTTCCTTATCTTTATGGTTTAACAATATTTAAATACAGCAGGGAAACATGTGAGCCACTTTCTCATTTCAGCTTCCATTACTATGCCTGAAGCAGTGGAGAACAGCTCAACTTGATCAGGGACAGAGGGATCACAGGCACAAAAAGCCCTGCCTCACCAAGGAGCAACCCTCCTTGGTTTTCCTGAATTGATGGAAGAGTAATTCTACTGTTCATGAGACTGAGGAAAATGAGATTGTAGAAATTTAATTCTGGCTCTGACAGGTATTTGATTGGGGAGATTATAGGCTCTAAAATGTTTGGAATAGAGATTGTACTTGAGCATTGCCTATGTTTAGGGAATACATTTGCCAGACAGACAGTAAACAGTGCAGAGAAGAAAATCTCAGCTAAATAGAATAATAATTTAAACAGCAGAGATGCTTGTCTTAAAGTTTGTCAAAAATGCAATTGCTTGCTGCAGTCTGACACGTTAGCAGCCTGGCTCTCCTGCTTGAACTGTTCTTGACAGATTTTAATGTTAATTGGTCTGGGGAAGATGCCAGACAACCTAAAACATTTGCTGCAAAACAAACGTGGAGGAAATATGGCTCAGGGTGAGGAGTCTCACAATTTACTTACAACTGCAGAGAGCAAGCACCATTCCCTACAGGGAATGACAGAGTGAGCTGAAGAAAAAAAAATCATTTTAAGAAGTGGCAAGTAACAAGCAACTCTGTCACAAGATTTGCTTCCTTTAAGCAGCCACATGACATTATTTTCACTCTAGTAAAAGTGCTGACTATGAACTCTAACAAGGTCTCAACAGCAATACAAAAAGCAGTTGCATTCAGCAGAATCTTTTCTGTGCACAAATTGCCATTTATGGGTAGCTAAAAAAAAATAAAATCTCCAAAAGGCAAAAGAACTGGAAACCAAGTTATGAAGGAGTCCCTCAGAGAAAAGGCATACTTCAAGCACTTGGCCCTACCTCCCACTCCACGACTGCAAATACCAACCCAGGCAAGTGACCATCCTCTGTTGGGTGGGGATCCACCAGTGTCCATGATGGAATCATACCAGTTGGAAAAGCCCCTTGAGATCATCCAGTCAAACCATTAACTACTCCACAAAGTTCACCCCTAAACCATGGCCCTCAAAACCACATCCAAACACCCCTGAAACACCCCCAGGGCTGGGGACAAAACCCCCTCCCTGGGCAGCCTGTGCCAGCCTCTGGCTGCTCTTTTCCCTCCTGCCCAGTCTGCCCCTCCCCTGGAGCAGCTGGAATCCATCCCCTCTGCTTCTGTCACTAGTGACCTGTGAGCAGAGCCCAGCACCAGCCTCTCTGCAATGGCCTGGCAGGGGCTGTAGAGAGTGAGGAGGGCTCCCCTCAGCCTCCTCTTCCTCACACTGAACACTCCCAGATCCTCCAATGGCTCCTCATCAGCTTTCTTCTCCAGGCCCTTCCCCAGCTCTGTTGCCTCCTCTGTTCCAAGACACATTCCACAGACCCATGGCCTTTTTGCCCAGGTCAGGGCCATCACTGCTGAAGGAAGGGACCTCTGAAGAACATCTGTGCAGTCTCCTAAGGACACCCTCAAGTACCAGCCCTGCAGTTGTAGCAGAGCCCTTCTCCCAGGAGACAATCACACTTAGCAAAAGGACTCAGCATCCCAGCATCAGATGGAAGGTGGACTCTGAGTCACTGAGTATTCTGGACGTCCAATTCTCACTCATTTCCATTAGAACTGGGGGCACTTGGCTATTTAACAGACTCAAACTGATGAAAAGATGAAAAACCATCTTTGAGTGAAGATGTGAGTTGAGGAGATCTTTGTGTGGTTGGAGACTTGCCTCCCAGACTGATTAGGGACACAGAGCACAGGCAGCCTGATGCACATTCCTTGAGTAATGCCAAGTCTTTGTTTCACAGTTTTTTCCACTCACTCCTTTGTTTGCTCCTAAAGACCAGCAAGAAGGATCCCTTCTCTTCCTTCTAAGGGAAGGGGTAAGATACTTCTGGAGCCGTTACAGATGCTAAAAGAAAGGAAAGGAGCAGAGGAGAATGAGAGTCTTCATGTTGTGCTTTTGAGTAACAGCGGAACTAAATCTGTTTCTCCAGTGAGGAATCAATAAATTGAAATTTAAAGGATTCTGGCCAAAGAGACAGAGAATCTCATTTGTGCCATATGCAGGAGCATGGAGGAAAAACCTCAATTCAACCCTTCAGAAAGCAGCAGTGAAACACAGACAGAACCAACTGCAAAGTACCCTCCTTCTTTTAAGACCAGCAAATAAACTACAGGGACTATCAGTGCCTCAGCCACTTACAAAATAAACCAGCTATTGATCCAAATACAAAGGCTTGTTTGTTAATTCAATCTACTGTTTAGCAGAGGAAACAGATGACAAAAGGAACAAGAACTGTATTACAGCAGAGAATGAAAGAGAAGTGGAAGACTTTATTTTTCTTAAATACAACACATAAAAGAGGAAATTATTTCATAGACATAAAAAAAAAAATCAAAATGTTCATTGTAAATCTTCCAGTATAAGCTAGCTTATAAAAATCAATTGCTGAATTAATTATCTTTGTACACGAGTCTTAAATTTCTTTGGAAGCCAAAATTTATCATTTAAAAGTTTCTCATTTTGTATAATTTGAAGTTATCCCCATCTTTAAAATCAGTACTAAGTTCCAAAAATAAAAACTAGCAATTAAAGAGTTTTTAAAAGTTAATATTTATGTATTACTAGCGCAATACTTTATCACAATTGTTGTTAAACTCAGTTTTAGAAAACGAAGATTTTACCCTGTTAATTCAATGCATACTAAACTATTCTGTGTCCTGTTCCCCTTTACCAGCAGCACAAGAGCCCTCGTAGCACTTCTGTACTTCCACAATCGGAATATGAACAGAATGTTTCCTTCCCACCTCTGTGGTAACAGACTCCTTCCCATCTAACACTAAAAGCTCAAGGAGATACTTGGCTTCCAAGGCAGACCAACTCCCAGCATGTCCCTTCTCCAGGGAAAAGTGATGCTTTGCACAGCAGCAGTTTGTTGGTTTGGGGTTTTTTTTTTATTTTGGGGTGAGGTTTTGGAAGAGGTCACAGTTGGGTTTTGAACTTCTAAGTAGTTCAAGTAGGAAGCTGACAGAGCTGTAGCAACTACTCCATCTCTGCAAGTGCTGACTGATCCATGGGTTTGAATTGTGTTCCTTGGGATGTGACCACCTCTGCATTGATCTGTTGTACCTTGATCTTCCAGATCTTGGGTAGAGGCTCTGGAATTGGTCACTAGGGAATTCAACAGAGCAAGTTTTCAACTACCAGCTCATGAGCAATATGACTGCACTGGGACTGCTGTGTGGGATGTATTTTTATAGGGCTCTGAAGTTTCTTCAGCAGCAGCCCATGACATTGTCTGACACACTTCACAGTCAGCATCTCAGCAAGTGAAACACCTTTCCCAGTTAAGAACCAGTTCAGAGCACCACTGAAGCCAGGCTCAGGGACTGTGATTAGTCTCCATTAAGTCATCAGTGCTTAGGAGCCTGAGAGCTACACTGCCTCCAGTAACATGTATCATTCAGAGACAGACATGCTTTTCCAGGAAAGGTATCACAACTTTTTTTATTATAAGAATTTTGTGGAGTTAAGACCTTGATGAAATTAATTTCATTAATTCTTTCAAAACAACCAAAAAGAGGAATTGGAATAATAGGATTCTTGGCATTTGTTGTTTATTTTGGAGAGTAAAAGATAAATTTATTTATTTTTTTAAACCAACTGTTTTTCAAGCTATTTAGAAACATTTGGAATGTTTAAAATTTAAATGACCTAAAATTTGCCAGATTTCTGGTTTCAGAAAGAAAAGATTATGTGGAAAACTGTTGGAGAGCTGAGTAAAGCCCATGACATTCCCAGTAATAAAAGAGCCCACACTGAGCTCAGTGTTTTGCAACACAGCTTTAAAGAACAAATGGAAACAATCTGATCCCATGCAGTAGAGACACTACTCCATCTTGCCACCTCTGTGAGCATATATCAGATATCCAGAGCTTCAGAACACCAAAAAAAGCAGTCTACAAGAAGGGCGGAACATTAACAAACTACTGAGAGAACAACCCCAGTCCCACAGCCACGTGGTGCACCCAAACCAACAGCCAAGAGCCTGGTGGAGGAATAAAAGCTCTGGAGCCAGCAGATGTAGCACATGGCTACTGCTTGGTCTTCAGCAGCAGTTCCCTAGAGTGGGGAAAATAAGGGAGAGGAAGGTACAGAAGAATCCCAAGGAAGAGCAAGAATTAAAATGCAGATGTCCATAAACACACAAGTGTCATGACAAGATAGGATTTATTCATTCTAAACATCAAAAAGACAGGATGAATTTAGTAGTATTTGGCCCCTGTGAAAAAGGCCAAAGCTGTTCTTACCTGGCCAAAGCACAGCCAAGAGCTACCAACTACACTTCTGTTTGTGGAGAAATATTCTCCAAAGTCCAAAATTAATTTACGGTTGTCAGTATTTTGATGTAACTGGGTTGAAATGTTACACCTCTAATAAAAGAATTTACAAACTCTCGAGTCAGTAACTTTCTAAACTTAGTTCTGTAATACACAGTAGTTTTCCTAAGGAAAATAAAGTACTTGTAGAAGCATCTACAGGGACAGTGGGATTTTTTCTACCTAAATTGTAAAGTTGTTCAACAGCTGAAAATTAAAAAGGTTTTAATCTTGATATTTAATTAATTTTTATATTTGCTTTAATTTATACTTATTTTACGACTAGCCTGTGAATTTGTAACTTCTGCTCTGTAAGCATTTTAGGGGAAAAACTGTGGTCACAAATCAATACAGAATCCCTTATTCTTTGTCCTAGTATCCTAGTCACTGGTTTGGATCTTCACCATTAAATTCACTTATTAAACATATTTATATTACAGAAAGATCAAGTTTTTCAGAGATAAAATGATGAAAATGCTTACAGTCTTTATCCTGCAATAGAGTATCCAAAGAAAAAACAGAAACAGGATTCACAGACAGCAAAATCTTTATCTTAAATGTGTATGGAATTGTTTGTACAGTAATGATATTAAAGAATATTCCAGTCCCCTGAGGTGCAAGATATTGATGTGTGCTAAAGAAAGCTCACTTTTCAGAAAGAGATACTGAAGATGCAGGTAGTGTCAAAGTCCAACATTTTCATCACTCAAAAGGATTTAGGGACACTGGTCTTATTCGACCAGTGGTGACAAGTATCTCATGAGCAAGGTCACCAGCAAAAAGCACTTGCCCGACGAGACTAAGCTTTTCTGCCATACTTGGAAATGAATATATTTCAACCTTGACCACATCAAAGAAATGGGTTGGTAGTTCTGTGACTTTCAATGTCACCAGCATAGCAGCCAGTCTCCTAGAAAAGCTACTCCTAGAAAAGCTGAATTTAAGCCAAAAAAAAAAAAAAAGACAAAACAAGGAGTAGCAAGTGCAGCCAATACAGAGGGTGTATGTTCTGTTTCCAGGCTACGGTTTTAAATATCATCTGACTTATTAATAGTTGTGTCGGGTTGCCAGAGCTCACTAGCTCACTTTATTCATTTATTTAAAGCTAGTTCAGCTCGGCAATGTGAGTCCTCTTAGTGTAAGAACAGCTGACAGGCAACCAGGTGAACCATGAACTTTTCTTTTCCAATGAAATACAATCAATGTATTGATCATATATAATGATCAATGTCACACCAGTTCTGCTCTGCTCCCCCCACCCTCCCTCAGGATCTAAACAAAAGAACACACAGCTCCTTTCAGAATCCTGGTACAGTAATGAATAATTATCGTGATAGAGAAACTTTCTGAAATGGAAATAGTATTTTTAAAGAATTAAAGAAAATGTGATGCTAACCTGTGACAAGAAAATAGGAATACCTGAAGGAACAACGGAAGTAAGGAGAAGCTTAGACTTCGTAAGGTTGTCAGTGTGCTAATTAGTCATTTACCTCACAATCTTTACATCTTCATAATAAATGTACTATTGGATGGATTAGCCTTTGCATTTTTCAGACAACTGAACTCATTCATCATCATTAGGAGGTACCTCCGATAGAACCACTTAAAATGACAAGAAAAATTCAGGTCTGCAACCCTGCAGCTAGAAACAGGTGACTATGCTCAGACTAATAAATTATCAGTTTACTGCTGGTGAAAATACATTTAATGCTTTTAGGGAATTATCTGGAATCAAGTTTTGAAGTGAATGTCCTTACATCAAATCATGTAAACAACAGAACGTTTCTCCAGTGCCTATTGGCTTCAGTAAATTCTCCTCAGACTGATGCATGAGGCCACACAATTGTCTGCCTGAGAAAAGCCAATCCTCGGGCTGCACCAACACAATTGCTGTGCTAGAGTCCAGTCTGAGTTCTCACTGTGCCACAGCACACACCTCACCAGCCTTGGGGGCATTTACTGCACCTTCCACCTCTGGGCTTCACACAAGGAATGTGTGTGGCAAGTCTTTACAATCGCTTCAGGAAAACAAGCTCAGCTAGAACCAGGATATTGTCATGAACCTGTGGAATTTCTGCCACCACGTGCCCATGGCATAAATAACAAACTACATCTTGTTTTGGCAGAAGAAAACATCTTCACCTAAGCTGGAGCAGACAAATGAGAGAACCTGATGAGAGCCCAAGTTAAATAATAGTACATTTCAAATGTTTCCTGGAGTCCAACAGTAAGCACTGAGAGAGGCAAGGGTGCTCCATGTGTGAAAAGGAGATTGTTTTACAGACAGCACCACGGAAATGGGATGCAAGTCAAACCCCTGATTTATTTCCTATTCAATCCAACCCATGGCAGGAGGCAGAAAAAGAGAGAAAGCAATTATCAGTTACACACGCAGTAAAGCACAGACGACTGAAACACACCAAGACTGTTTATCATTTTTAAAGAAGCAGGTAGCTCTTCGCATACAAAGAAAAGACAGAGCCCAGTAAACCCCACCAACTACCCAAACCTTTTCCCAAATCATAGCAAAACCTTCTCCTTCCTTCATCTACAGCAAAGTCATGAACAATTTTTGTCATTTCTCTGACCTGATACCCAGTGCATGAGGATCTCCTGCAGGAAGACACAGCCCAGTAAGACCCCCTGCACCCTCCCAGCCCCCAAGGCCTACAAGCAGCACAACACCCACAGGCAGTGCTTCAGGAGCAAAGACTGAAGAGTCACAACAACGTCCTGGTGACTGGGGTTTCTCTGATTCTCTTTTTTGCCTCAGTTTGGCTTAAGTGTTTTTCCAGGACTTAACTGCTCACAGATGGGGTATCTGCAGAGACCAAGCCCACGTCACTCCCAGCAGTTAGGCTATGTCAGGAGGAATGCAAGTTCTTTTAAACTAGAGCTCAGGCTGTCACTTGTATTCCCAAATATTCCCCAACACCCAAACACACAGGGCTGAGCAGCCTGCCCAGTAGCGAGGCTTCTTCCCAGTGAGGGTGCCAGAGCCTGGCACAGGCTGCCCAGGGAGGTTGTGGAGTCTCCTGCTCTGGAGACACTCAAGACCCACCTGGATCTGTTCCTGGGTGACTTGGTCTAGGTGACCCTGCTCTGGCAGGGGGGTTGGACTAAATGATCTTCTAGGTCCCTTTCAGTCCCTACCATCCTGTGATTCTGTGAGGCTGCAGGGTTACTGTGTCACTGGCACCCATCCAGGGACCCCTGTGAAGATTTAGGAGCCAAAGGGCTCCCAGAATAAGTCATAGAATCATAGAATAACCATGGAAAGGATCTCCTGGATCACTGTGTCCAACCATACCTACAATAACACAAAACACCTACGCACCTACCCACAAACCCCCTCCATGCCTCCCCCAGAGCATGTCCTGAAGAACCATGGCAACTCATTTCCAGGGATGGTGACTCCACTCCCTCCCTGGGCAGCCTGTGCCAGGGCCTCATCACTCTCTCCATAAAGAATTTATTCCTATTATCCAATGTAACCCTCCCCTGCTGCAACTTCAGCCCATTCCCCTGTCTCTGTCATCAGTGACTAATCCTCCTGCTGTCAGGGTGGCAGTCACAGGCTGGGGCTTTTTGCAGCCTTCAGGAGCTGCCCGTGATCAGACTCTCCATCCTGAGGCCCATCAGAGCTGAATCATTGTCCTTTTCCTCTTGGGTCTTGGGAAAAGTTAATTCCTACAGCCCTTTCCTGCAATTTATTCCTCCTGGTGCTTCCCCAGCTATACCTTCCTGATCAGATCACCTCTAAGGGTGCTACTGCAGAGAGGGGAGACCAGCCCCCACTGATTTATTCCAGCTACATCTCAGTTCATGGCCAGTACAAGAGACTCTGAGAGGGTATCTTCTGAAAAATAAAACCCATTCGGGGTAAGGATGCAACAAATAGACTTTTACAGAATTTTCTTCCTAATCCCTTTGTACTTAGCAGACATCCTAAAGTATAAGGATATATTTTCTCTTTTAATCCCATCTAAGGAAATATTTTCTTGTACTTAAAGTTAAGGCCTGGTAATCTTTTTCCCTCCACATCTAATATATATAGAGATATTTTTTTTAACACGAGTTTATCACCAGTTATTTATGCTTCACAAAAATAAGTTAATCAGCCTTTTTTGTAAGAGGGCATAGGATTTAACAACACTTTAATGTCCATAATTTTGTTCCAGAAAGATATCAGACAGGCACAAAGGAGTAGAGACTTCCACAATGCCATGCACACAAAGCTGACTCCTACTGCACTCACTGTTTGCAGCCTACTTATTCCACTGCTTTTGCTTCCCATCTCACACTGGGGGAGGAGATGGCCAAATGCAGGGCAGTGCATTACAGTGGAGGAAGCACCAGCTTTCTATTCTAAGTTTTATCTGCAAATTCACAAACCCAAGCTATGTAGTTTTTCCAATTTGGTTGACTCTCTTCCAAGCATTCCTTGCCGTAGCTTAGAATTGGCTTTCCAGCTGAACTGGTTTCGTGTGCAGCTCACTGATGCACTTACTCAATAGCTGTAGTGAGGCCCCAGGCACAGTGACAGCATGAATAATATACAGAGAAAAGCCAACATGCTCAAGAAATACTGTAGTTTATTAAGGAAAGTCAATAAGTTGGGGGTGGGGGGCTGCTCCCTTTTCTTTTTTTAAGTAATGTGTACTATTTTGACATCCAGGATAAGTAAGGTCCATTTTTTTCCCTAAATGTGGGCAAATTTAGCCATTATCACTTCCAATATGCATGGCATGTTCCACTCAAACACTCCTATAGAGCTGCATACACTTTGATCAGTTCAGATTTGGAAAAATAACTATGTGAATGTTAGTTCTAAAGTTGATCTGTTCCCTGTGATCTCCAACAATTTTACTTCTAATGGGTGGCAGAGGCCACACAAAGCCTGGGGCAGCAGAGGCCACACTGAACCCCAAGGGGCAGAGGCCACACAAGCCCTGCCAAAACAATACCTGGAAGCAACACCCTATATTGATTAGGTCTGTAAACTTTAAATGTACTGCTATGACACATGAGCAGTAACAAGATTTCTTATCAAGCTTAAATATCTTTATTTTTTCAGCCAAATCTCTTCTGTGTAGTGCAGATTACCCTCCATGCCGGATAAAGCACCTCCTCTGACTCCTACAGAACAGTATCTAATATTTTTCAGCTAAGTTCAGGTTTTATGGTCATTCCAGTAGTATTCATCCCCCGAGTTCAGAGGTAGGATTTGGAGGGGTAGGAGGGGGCCTTTCTAGTGTGCTACAATTTAACACTCATTTAAAGAAAAAAGCTGTCAGCCTTTGTCATCTTCTTACTACTGTCTTAATAATAAAAATCCAAATAGACATAGTGCTTCACTGTGAACTAAAACCATATACAAAAGGCTCTGAACATCTATAAATAAATATTCCATTGATTTTTTCCTTTTTTTTAATTAACAAAGAGAAGGGAGAAAATATTCTGTAGGCAAATCATTCAACTAATGATATGTATTCAACTAATTCATAGTGTATAGTATTTCCTTTATGGCTTATGTTAATTGTAAAACTACCCTTAAAACACCATAATTTTAGCTAATTATACTGTGGTATTCCTTTAGCCATGTAAATTCCAATTTCAGAAGTGTTTAGTGGGGTTAAGAAAAAAAAAAGTTAAGAATCCTGATGATCCCCATATCACAGTGTCCCACAGGTTTAGACAGCACAAGATCCAAGTGGACACAGAAATCACTGGCAAAAAAAAAGAATTATTTTTTCTCAGGTTTGTAATGGAAACAGCATTCAATCATTGCAAGTACTAGCTGATGGAGCTGGTAATTGAATCAGCCATTTCCACAGACATTGTAATGTCCTTATGCTATTTTTCAACACTTGAAAATATATATTATATATATATTATTATATTATATATATTACATATAATTTATATATATTGTTATTATATATATATCACTATGCNNNTATATATATCAATATGCAGACCACTTTTTCCTATAATGAAATTTTTCTAATTTCTAAGAACATATTTACAGAGTAAATAGCAATACCCACAATTAAACTGAAGTGCCTGAGATCATTAGGCAGTTTATACACAGCCACTCCTCTCTCTTTCACTTGAACAATGAAAGATTATTTACAGATGCAAAGAATCAGCCACTCTTCCACTCTTTTCTTACTATAAATTGTTACCATAAAAAGAAATGTACAATTGCAAACAGAAGAAAAAAAGACAGACAAAGTTTAAGAAATTGGGAAGAATGCAGCAAGGAAACAAACAAGAAAAAAATCAGACAGAAAAAATGACCCTACACCCAGTAAATTAAATTAAATACGTAATTTTATAGTACATTAAATTGGCTTTTTCCCTACTTGGCCTCCCAATAGTCTGAGCTAATCCAGCACTACCAGTAATAATTCAGTAATGACCAACCAGCCATTACTACCCTATACTGAAGACAAATAGTATTTCTTCCAGAATTGTAAAATGGAAAAACACTTCCCCCAAATCAGAAGGAGCTGTGCAATCTGATGTCACAAGAGCCAGAGGCAGCAATAAGGCCTTCCACTCTCAGGACACACTTGAATGAGAAAGTTATGCAGAGTCCTTCTCTTTATTTCAGTCTTACACTCCTCACTTAGCCTTTTTTGACTAAAGTATCTTTCTTCCTAGGGAAAACTTGACATTTCCTTTCTTAATGTGAAAGTCATCCAAGAGGGCAAGGTTTAAGGAGATGCATCTCAAAAGCTCTGGTCACCTGAGGTCTGCGTGGCTCAGTGCAGTCACTCACCTTTAACTCCAGGTGCTCTCTCCACAGACACAAACCCCGAGGCAAACCCGGTGTGTGGGTTGACTGGAGGTGGAGAAGGTCACGCAGGGAAGGGCAGAGTTGCAGGGTTACATGCAGAGGTGACTTCCACCACCAGTAATAACTTGGTAACCCCCAGCTAGCAAAATGCTTCCACCTTACACTACAGCACCACTTGCAAGCCAGGGACAGAAGTCAGAGCTCTCCCAAAAGTGACTTCATACTCCAGGATGGGTAATTCACAGCTCAGAGAGAAACCTCAAAACCACATCCAAAGAGACCACCACTGAGACTTAGCAAAGGCATGTTCTCTTCAGTTTAAATACATTGCTATGCAGTTTGCAGTGCAATAAAAATATGGATAAGCCACTTTATACCAAGCATTCCCATCCTTCAGGGCAACATAAAGAAAAGCTGTTGATCTGAGGGCACCTTTCACACTGGCACAAACACACCTCAGCCAACAGCCCCGGGAGAGCCTGTGCTTCACAGAAGCCTCTGTAAAGCTTTCAAAATATGAGCAAGCTGGGATTCCTGTGACCATAGGTTTTCTGCAGAACATATGAGAAGGGCATATTTCACAGCTACAGCAGCAACCCAAGCTCCTCACATCAGCAAAAAAAGCCCAGCAATGCCCAGAAACACAGAGACTGGCCTTTGCTGGCTGACTCCAGCTGATGGACCATGGAGGAACATTCACCCCTACAGCCCTATGCTTCACCTTCTCAAGAAGTTTCCACAAATACTCTAAGAAGTTATTTGCAGCACAATTCCACTGCTTGGCCGAAAATTATCTGTTACAACAGTAAAGCAGGATTTAATTTTTAGATTGCATCTCTGGAGTGTCGTATTGTAAAGAGAAGCACAGAATAGAAAAATGTTTCAGTGGGATTTTTGCTCATGTTAAAAATCATGGAATACATACAATGCAATACCTCTGCTATTGAAACAAAAGGCTGAATTTAATTTCACTTCACTGAAATGTTTATCAACATTTCAAAACTCCTTATCTCAAAGCTTTGAAATGTCCATTCTTTTTCAGCACTTGTGATACTTAAGCTTACTAAAGTAGAAGTTAATAGCTGGGAAAGATCATTTCAATTTCCGAAAGGTTGAAGGCTGAGAATGAGTGAGTTTAGTTAAAGGTATACTTGAAAATTGATATTGACATTTGAACATGAGTTTACTCTGTGCACACCAAAAGAGCTTAGCTCTGTCACCTCGACACCTGAGAAATCACACACGTCTCGATCACAGCAAACAGATGGAGTCATTTCTGGCTTCCAAAAATGAGCTGCAGGTGCTTATTAAAGCTCTGTGGTAATGTGCAACTTCACATTCTGCCTCAAACTTTCAGATAAATATGACATTAAATGAAAGGACACATTTTAGTTTAACCTTTAGGAAATAATCTTGACTCGTGTTAACTGACTTGCGAACGGTGTCTGAACTGGATGCAAATGACAAATAGTTGGCATTTATCTGTGAGTGTTGTTCCTGCATCAGAGATACACTCAGAAGAGATCGACAAAATACACTCCATGTCTTCATAAAGTGGAAGCAGCTGCAATGACAACTGATTTTTGGCAACTTCAGTCCCTGTCTACTTGTAGGTACCAGAAGCTGCTTCAATCATGTACTAAAACTAATTATCAAACCCATAAACTACACCACAGCAAATAGCAGTGCCAGCTTTATCAGTGTGAGCATCTAACTCTTACTCTGCAATTCCACAGCAATTTGGAAAGCATTTTCTGGAAGAAGATAAGCAGATCTGTCTGTACATCTCAGATCTGCACATTGATCTTTCACCTCATCGTTTTCCTTCCTGTGCAAAGACAGGTAATCTGGGCTCTGGACATCAGGCAACAGTATTAAAATAAAACAACTAATTAACTAATTATTGCAGGAGCATGACAGCTCAGCAGATCTCACAGTACTGAAAATAAGATTATGTCTTCATGCAGTGAGGCAGAATAGGAGATTGATGCCTTTTCTTCCATAACTTCATTCTAAGCAGGAGAATTTTCTGCTTCCCTGTCAGAGGAGCACACTGTGATGAAGCCCACAGGACAGGGATACACAGAATGAAGTGCTGTAACACCAGCATTACCAGTACAACACAAGACACAGCAAGAAACAAATCCTTCTCTAGTGACTTTTTTGCCCTCAGTAGTTGAAGTGTTTAAGAAGAACAGGGTTGAATGGGTCCTAATTCATAAGGAATTAAGACCTACATCTTCAGAGGGTCTGAAACAGAGCACATCTTGAAATAGCTGAAACTTGTGATTTTTGGCCAATCAGCACAGATAACTTCAAAAGCACTTTAAAAATTAGGAAGCCACTGTACAGTAGGACACCCAAGAGCAGCAGCAAAAATCCTGCTGATACTTCCCTTTTGCAGCCTTCCTCCCACTAAGGAGGGAACTACGCTGCAAGAGAAGGCCGTGATATCTGGACATGGATGCAACAGGTCTCAAAACCTCAGGCAGAGTGTGGGAATCTGGCAAAGACAGATCTTCCCTAAGCCAGCAGCAGTGCTGGTGATCCCACACGGAAGACACCACAGAGCCTGTCATGCTGCTCAAGCAGAGGTGCAACAGCTGGAGTTTCTAGGAGAGAAATAACACTGCACCCTTTCTCAGTAATGGGCTGGAGAAGAACAGCAACTGATTCTCCTTTGCCATGGACCAGCAGCAGCACACCTAACCTCACTATTTAACTTAAACATTCTTCTGGATGTTGCTGCTTGAAGTAAATGTGGCTCGTTAACAGCACTGGCTTTTTTCTGGTTCGAGCCCTCCTCAGGTTGGGATTATCACTAGCATCACCACCATCAACAATCGTTCTCCTGGTAGGAATCAGACAACTCTGGCACTGATCAGACTACACAGCACAAAAGAGATTCCCAAAGTCATATTTTACTTTGCTAATCATCAAGGGGTAGAGCCTCCCAAAGCAAGCCAAGCAGCCCGACAGCTGCCAAATTATTCCAACTAATAACAATAATAATAAAGCCTGCTACATCATGTAATAGCGAACCTAAGCCTCCTAATGCCAAGCGCTGTAATGCCGTCCCAAGCCAGCAGACGGAAAGCTGCATTAATCTCCACCCTCGCACAGAGGCTTGTTAAAACTGCAGCAGAGTGAAAACAAAAAGAGCGTGTTATTATCAGTGTGCACTACCGCCGAGAGCCCAGCGGGGAGCCGCCACACCTCGCCCGAACCACGCTGCCTTCGCAGCGCTGCTGTTGGCGACAGCCTGTGAAGAGCAGCCCAAACCAGCCGTGCCGTTATTCAGAAGCTAAATGAGCGCCAGAAACGCCATACAGAAGATAAAGGGAGAGCAAAAGGAATTTGCACCTCTCTTTTCCTCTAACAGGACTGTAAAATTGGGCTTGGAAATGGAGAAGAACCCTCACACTGCCAGAAGAGAGAGAAGGAAGCTAAGGATTTTTCCTGGACTTCATGGATCAATAGATACAGCCTTTAAATGCTAAAAAACCTGAAGCAGTATAAAATAGAGCAAAGGCATTTTACAGGGAATAGCCATAGTGAAGAGACTTGCTATAAAAATGACCTAGACAGACATTAAACTAGCAGGTGTTTAGCATACATCTGGGATGCAGACAAAGCACTACTAATCTCAAAGAAAAATAATGCGGTGTGATAATGTGACATCTGGCCATGCACAGTAAAAATACTGTCAAAAGATGTATCCTTCCCTGTTGCTAAGTAAGAAATGAATCTTCTCATTATCCACATCAAAAGCAGGTTCCAAAAATTACAATGAAAATATTTGAACCATCTGGGAGTGTATTTTCTGCTTACTGAAAAAGGGCGTTAGTGCATATGCATCTGATTCTGTCCATGTTTATCAAGTCTCTCCCTTGAGGTGAAAGCCTCTCTTTGCACAGGACAGAGAGCATTCCTGGAAGTAGGATTATGAACCAGAGAATCATTCAGCTTGGAAAAGACCCTCGGGATCATCCAGCCCAACCATCAGCCCTACTCTACACAGTTCACCCCTAAACCATGGCACTCAAACCCACATCCAAACACCCCTGAAACACCCCCAGGGCTGGGGACAAAACCCCCTCCCTGGGCAGCCTGTGCCAGCCTCTG